>JASAMX010032585.1:0-14567 GCA_030248175.1 Microlaimidae sp. YZB2_3
CAATAAAATGATCAAACTTATTATCATTATTTTGAGCTGAAAATAATCTATTAAAAACTAATTTCTCCTGGATTTCTACATAAATGTGATTTAAATTTAAAACCACATAAATGTGGTTTTAAAAAAATATACAATTCTGTAATATTGAGCTTTTATAAAATTGTTTGTTTGTTTGCTTGTTTGTTTACTCATAACTCCGATCACATTAATAGCTGTATAAATTTTCTTTGAAATTAAAATAAAACCGAATTTTAATTTTAAATTGAAAATGATGTTGTTCGGAGATTTGTAAATTTATCGTTGCTTAATCTGACACGAGTTGTTTAAAAAACCTGACGAATAATTTAGATTTTATTTAAAAAAAAGGATTATCATAAAACGGACAAAAATAAAATGTAATAGTTTTGTATATTTTTAGTTGTGGCAAACAAACAACGACTTTGTCAGTTTTATTTTCATTAAAATATGATATTCGTTATAATACAAGAAAAAACCGAGGTAGCCTATCCAAAACATTCTGAATAGTTACCACCGCACACGAAAAATTTTAAATTTTAAAGCAATTATAAAATTTAAAAAATGTTTTCATTCACAATTACCTACCTCATTGTCGTCTAGAAGTACGGAAGGGTTATTTTTAGTCGGAGCTGGGGCCAAACCTCCGGCTGGATGTTGCACTAGAGAAGCGAGTACTTCAACAGCGATTAGTGCGATCATACTTATGCTGGGTCTCGTTACTGTGCACTGCTGATCCAACGAGCGGTCGCGGAGTGACTAAAGCTCACCACTAAGTAATTTACAAGTGTCAAAAGTTAAGACTACAAATAAATCACTTCTGTTGCGCAGTGTTAGTAAATTAAAAAAACCGTTTATTTTAAAAACCAATTAAAACACAGGAAAAACCCAATCGAAAGCACCGCTTTTTTTTGTCATCACAAAACAGATGTGATCTACTTATTGTTGGAAAATTAACAATTTATTATCCATAATATTAAAGAAAATATGAAAGTGGAAATCTGCAATATTGAGAATATTGAACTAAAGACATACCAAACTTGGAAGCATTTTTTTTCAGGAAGGACAAATAAATGGTCATACACTAACCAAAAAATACGACGATTTTTTAGCTACTTAATCTAAAAAGTTTGAATTTGAGAAGTTGGAAATTAAAAGTTTAATCCCTCAAGTTTACATAAATGAGACTGAAGCATCTAATGAAAGCAATAAAAGTACAGTTGCAATGACTCTCTTTATTTGGCTCTCACGTATTTTAACCAGATCACTAAATCTTTCGTACAATTTGACATTCGTACAAAAATGTCCATAAGATCGAAAAAGGTTATTCTGATAAAATAACCTTTGTCCAATTTGAGATTTGGACTAATATTAACTTTAGGCTTGCTTTTTCTAAGCTCAAACTAAGCCTAAAAATCAAGCCAACTTGATAGCTGGTCAATTTTTTCGAATGTCAAAATGTTCGATTTTTTACCAGAATCTTATTTGTTGAAGGTATCTGCATAAAAGTCTTTCGAGACATTAAAATTATTGGGAACGCTTTATTTATTGGCAGTCAAATTTAACAATCGCCTAAGCCGTTCAAAAACACAATCGAGTGGCCGTTGACATTTGTTGATCAAATTCGCGTTGGAGATAACTACCGTTTAGGTGTTTCTGATTTTGTGAAATGAAAATATGCCATTATTTTAGGAAATCGCTCATTGATTACAGGCCTGATTTAATGTTATTTATACTATAAAATTTTTGAGTTTACGTTTAAAATAAATGCTTATTCCTAGGGTAATGTGGAGGAACATAATTTTCCTACATTTCCCGGAGCCGTGACGTGGGAGCAAAAATAACAGCCCAACTGATTGCCCCAGAAATAGAATTGCCAATACCGACGTCCATACCGGGATTTTCGGGTTTTGATGAATGCGTATCTTGTAATGAATTTGACCTCCAGCCATGCCTTATAATCACATAACTGTCAAAACCGAGAGCCACGCTGAAGGCCAGCTGAAACAAAAAAATGACCATAATATTATAGCAAAGATGATGTATAATAGTTAGTGATACATTAAATTAAAAAAATATATCGCATCACTCTTTAATTATAAGGCGAGTTCTCCGAAACTCAGAGATATAGACACCCCTCGCTCTCACTGATTTATAGTGAACTATTATGAAACTATAACTCAGATGCAGAGCCCTTTTAACATTTTTCGCTTTCTTGTTTGGGTAGGAAATATAAAATGTTTTATAAATTAGCCACTTGCTCAGCTGCGGTCTGCGTTGTGGTTTTTTTAAACTATTATAAGGTTTTCCATCGTTTTATTTTTGAGAATTCAATTTGTAACAAGAAAGTCACACTGCACACTAATAGTTTTTAGGATAGACAGTCCTCAAAAATTTAAACTACATAATTATTTATTATTATATTATGTTTTTGTATAAATACCTTCTGGTGCAAAGTAGCTAAAAGTGTGGGAAGCCATCTGCCTTCTCGAGAATCCATCAACATGAACACAACGTCATGAGACTTTACCAATTCTTCTATTTGTTGAATAGTACATTTTACTTCTGCTTCATCTAAATATAAAATTATAATATAATTGATTCTATTTTTTTTACTTAGAAAAATTGGTTTTGTGTTAGCCAACCATACAACAATTGATTTTTTTTCGTCTTTGCTTTAAATATACAAAGCTGTGAGGTATCATATTTGGGGGTAGGAGGATCACTAATTTTAAGAAACAAACAAAATTTTAAATCATAGAAAAAAATGCAAATTCTTGTTAAAAATAATACAATTGAACCAATTTTTATTTCATACATTAAAAACTAACAATTAATTAACAATCATGTTTTTAACGCAAATTATTAATAAATTTAACCAACTGAAATAGTTTTTTTAGCACACTGTTTACACAGGCAATAACAACTTAACAGTAAAGTATTTAGTGTTTTTTACAGTACATAAAAATTATTTCTTATAGCTTTATTGGGCCGGCCCGGCTATGAGTGCCTAAACCCATTTGACCACCCAAGACGCTTTATCAACACTGTTGCTTGGATAGAATTTTGGTTTAAAATAAAAACCCCACCCTCCATGAAGGATTTATAGGGTGATCATGATGTTAGTTTTATATATTATACACCCTATTCACCGCGGGAGGACTTGTTTTCGACTGAAGAATTTATTAATTTAATTTGTTTTAATTTGAGTTGCGCCGCCATGATGATATAAATTCATTATTTAGTTTTTATTTTTTCAAAAAAAAAAAAGATTTAATAGCGAAGAAAACGAAAAAAAAGCTCTTTAGGACAATGTAATTCCACCTTTGACTGTAACCACATGACCAGGCATCGGCACAGTGAGATGAACACCCGTGGCAATTACATTCGGAAAAATGGCTTTCAATGAATCAGCCGCAGATTCAGCTTTTAACTTTTTCTCCACGGAATCCTAAAAAAACTCGTTTTTACAATTTCTGCAGCATGGTTTCAGATTAGCGTCAATACATAATACAGAAATGTTTTTCTAATAAAGTTCTTATATTAACAAAAACGTTTTTTTAAATCAAAAAGCTGTATTACAGAAAACACACATTTTTTGACCAAACAAAACGGAAAGCACCTAATTGCATTTGAGCTATGAGCAGCTATAACAAGCGCATTGAATAAGTTTTTATTGAGGTAATTGAAAGTTCATTAAAAATTTGGAAACGTATATCATAATATTTTTGCACTCTTCAGTGGCCAACCCACGTAACACCAATAACATCCGCCAGACAGTCTCTTCGTCGTAGTGACTTTAAGCGGGTCCTCTGTAAAACTTTTGGGTACCGGTACCTACTCTCATAACTTGCATGCCAAGCATTCTATTAGATTATGTCGCCGTGAAACCGAACAGCAGAACCTGTGACGCACAGTCCCGTAATATTATTACTGATTTATTTAAGAAAGTGCGATCCCAGTTTTGGTGCTTTTAATTACCACTGTCCCAGAATCTGATACCGAATCACATCATAATACGTTTCCTTCCAAACAACTCAAGGAAGTGTGAAAAAAGACGGTTTTTTCCTTTGACAGGATTTAAAACAACAGCAAGAGCCTACCTGGCGTTGTAGCTGTTGCATTGCCTGAACTTATTTCTCCTATGTAAAGAGCAGGCACTAACACAAGTCAGGGAAGAACGAAAACAATTTTACTACGAAAACAACCCACCTGAAATGTAAAAAGAGACTGTCGCACCGGGTTGCTGTAGGAAACGGAGCCGTTGTCCACGAAGGTGATGGTCCGCACGCCCCAGGCCAAGAGGCAGCGCCCCACGTTGCAGCCGAGGGTACCAGCGCCGAAGAGAAGACAGCGCAGCCCCCGCATTCGGCCCAGGTCCAGTTCCGGTATTAAACGCCACCGCATGAGCTCCAAATTTAGATCCACAGCCCCGTCTGCTAATCTAAACAACAGTTTTTTTACATATTAAAAAGCCATAGGTGGGCAGCATGAGCCTCTCAGACTTTTTTTTTTCGGGGGCGGGGTATAGCCGACCCCCTAATTCGGAGGGAATCCCAAAAATTTGTTGGGTATACTTTAAATACCCCCCAGGGACGTAACCAGGTGGGAACAGGGGGGGGGCGGCCGCCCCCACCCCGAAATGGTTGGACGGGGGGAAAATAAGGATAGGGGTTGTGGTTGGGCGGAAGGGGGGTTGGCCGCCCCCCCCCAAATGGTTGCAGATTTGGGGGTTTTCAGAGGCCAAATATTTAAAATTTTATAGCGCCTCTATAATCGCTCGGCGCCAACCTCTAAAATAGTTTTGGTACCACAATTGACCCCCAAAAAGCAAAAAAAAATTTTAAGTTCCATACTATGCGTATGCATATTTCTTGTCTTTTATCTTGTTTAATGTTATTGAAAAAAGTAAAATAATTTTAATAAATAATAAGTACTACACATCAAGCGAAACAATCATATTTGGTTGATTTGTGTATATAACTTTCCCTCTACTTAAATTTCCGGCCGCCTACAACAATGCTTTGGTATTTTTTTTATAAAAAACATGGAGATGCTGCTCATCTGATTTGGTTAACAGTGTGGATGTAGCCAGTGGGTCAAAGGTCTCTAAATCCATTTTTTTTTAAATCCAGGCTCTGCCAACATAGGTGAGAAAGGGGGCAGGGTGGGGTCCACCACCATAGATGAGAACAGTCGGGGAAGCTAGAGGGGGGTGGTTACCCGGGGTAAATCAAATTTTGAATTCTAGGAGGGGGGTCCGGACTCCGGACCCCCCTAGCTTTTTAGGGGGGGGGTCGACCCGGGGTGCAGGTCCGGTTTCCAAAGCACAACAGTTTAAAACCATAATAACTTTAATAATTGTTTTTTTATAGGATAATACTACATTTTATTGAATAAAAAGCGATATTCTGGGATAAAAAGGGTGTAAAAGCATGAATATGTGATGAAAATTTACGTTTTTGGAAAAAAATTTAGTGTAAAAAAAGTACCTAAAATTTTCCCGAAGGGGGTGGGGTTAGATTTCAAAATTTAGAGGGGGGTCAAGGGTAAAAAATTCGGAAATTTGGGGGGAGGGGGGACCCCTAAATTTTTGTCTAGGGGGGTACCAAAATTTCGAGGCTGGGGGGGTGGACCCCACCCTGCCCCCCCTTATCCTCGAAATTTTGGGATACCCCTCCCTAGACGAAAATCCAGGGGGGCCTCCCTCCCCCCAAATTTCCGAATTTCCTACCCCCCCTAGCTTCCCGGACCGTGCTCACCTATGTCTGCCAATGTCTGCTAATGTAATTTTTAACTAAGAAAACATGCTTTTCTGCTAAAAACAGACCTGTGCACTGCCACCCCCCGGGGTTTTATTAGCATTAGGGGGGGGACAATTCCAAAACGGTAGAGGGGAACGGGGGGCAACTTTTTTGAAACGTGGGGAAAAGAAAAAAAAGAAGGAAAAAGGGAAAAAAGGGACAAAAAAAAGTAAAAATAAATCTAAAATGGCTTAAAATGCATTGAAATAGGCTAAAAACTGCAAAAATTTAGCGATGATGGCGTCATAATAGGCAAAAAATCGCACCATAATTTTTGGGTACTTTTTTATTTTTGGGCAGGGGGCAATGAAACGGGGGGGGGCAAATCCTCGAATAAAACAGGGGCATTTCCTCACCGTGCACAGGTCTGTAAAAACATTACATAATACGTTATTAGGCCAAAAACAGTGTATTACACAGCTTTATCTACGTTTATTCCTACTTTTTTAACCTTTTCAAAAATTATTGGGGGCTCCACCCTCCCCCCCCAAATTTCGGAGAGGGAGGGAGGGGCGGCGGAGCCTCCCCCTCCCGAAATTTCTTTGTACGGAAATCCCCCCCCCTAAATAAAACCCTGGGCACGTCACGTCCCTGCCCCATCATAGATGAACACGGTTACAAAACTAGGGGGTGCTTAACCCGAGTAAATGACATTTCAAAATCTAGGAGAGACCCCCTCTAGCTTTCTAGGAGGGTCACGCGGGGTTAAAGATTTTGAAACCTAGAAGGGGGGTCCAATGTCCGAAGCAAAATACTTTCAAACAATTAAAGGTTTAATAATAGTTTTTTTATAAGATAATACTACATTTTATTGAATAAAAAAAGCGATATTCTGAAATAAAAAGGATGTGAATTTGTGGTAGAAGAAAATTTAGTATAAAAAAGTACTTAAAATTTTCTTGAGAAGGAAGGGGGTGGGGGGTCAGATTTCAAAACCTAAAGGGGGTCAGGGGTAAGAAAAATTGAAAATTTGGGGGGAAGGGGGGGGGGGGAAAGAGGCGGGGGGGGCTGGACTTTTTTCTAGGGGGGGGGGCTGAATTTTTTTCTAGGGGGTCCTCCAAAATTTCGAGGCTGGAGGGGGTGGAACACATAGATGTTTTTGAGGGGGGTGGAGGAGACAGAGGGGTTTATTGCCCCTAGAGCCAAAATTTTGGAACCCCTAGAAAAAATCCAGGGGCCCCCCTCCCTCCAAAGCTCGAGAGCGGTCCGACCTGACCCCCCTAGCGATGCTGACCCCCCTCCTCACATAGGTGGGCAGGGGGGAGTTGGGGGGGTTATACCCCCCAAAATTTCAAATTTTGCTAACACCCCCACCTAAATTTGGGGTACCCGGGGACACCCCCCAAATTCGCCTCCTGGAGAAAAATTTTTAAGCGTTATAAATAGACTAAAAAAATTTTCCGCGCTTCGCGCGGAGTGTTTATTACCTTGTTTTTGTCATATACTTCATTTTTTTCCTATATATAAATGTCGAGCGCTGAGCGGAGCGAAGTGCGAAAAAAATTTTAAAATTGTTCTCTTAGGACCCAAAAATTTTTACCTCCGCCAGACCAAAAGAGGGGGGTTACTACAACCCTCATCATAACCACCCCCTAGCTACGCCTTTGGGTCCCAGTACTAAAACGCTAAAAATGATGTATTTAAGGTATACCTAAAAATTTTTTTGGGACACCCACCAATTTCGGGGGTCGGGTAAATCCTCCCCCAAAAATCCGGGAGGCTGCCCACCTATGCGTCCCTGTAAAAATAAATAAGCTCGTTCGATTATCAACATTAATCACTTAGAATTATTTCATTGCAATGCAACTACAAACAATCATTTCTTGTCTAAGTACGAGTGGGTATTTGTGGTTTCTCGCAAAAATTAAAAATTGTCACAACCCCCCCCCGCTCCTCCTGAGGCGGCCATGATAAAAAAATAAGTCAAAAATCCTGCTTAAGTTATGTTAATTGAACGAACGTTCATACTACACCGTACACGTATATTAACGTTTATACAAATTAAAACTCGAACGTAACAATTTTACGTTCAACTCATTAACAAATTGAAAATACAAATTTAGCTTTAAAAATTACTTTTTGCTATCCATGGAAGCGCTCATGTCGACAAATCTGGGGGCCAACTGGTTTTTGTCGTTTTTCTCCCATCCAACTGTTTTAGGGACCGGTTTTGTTATCGTGTCGCTACAGAATCCCCACCCAAAAGCAATAAGCTGTTTGAAAAGTCCAATCGACCCTGAGTGTAGCGTTGACGCCAGCATAATACCTTCACCGCTGAAATATCAGATCTAAAAACATTTTTGTTCAAACCTTACTTATCGGCCGGTTTTTAGACATTAGAACTATTGATGCATTCCCATATCCTATAACTGTTCGCATTAAAAATGTGATTTTTTTGTTTAAAATAGCTTGATTCTTTAAATTGCTTTTGAGAATATCATTTCAAATTCATAGAAAAACGACCATTAAGCATAGGTGAGCATGGTCGCGGAAATAAGAAAGTGGCTACCCTAAGCGAATGATCTTTTGAAAGTTTGAAGAAGTTTGTTCCCTTTTAGGTTTTTAGAGGGTAGACTTTGGGAGAATCAGTGTGAAATCTAGACGGGTTTAAGAGGGCCGGTTTTTATACAATTTTTTTGATCATTGACGACGTAGTTTTTCTCATCAGATTAACATAGAATTTCAAAGATTAAAATCGGAATAACATCGATTTTTAATGATATGTTGTTCAAATATAATAATAGTGTAAAAAACAAATGTTGCTTTTTTACTAACAGTTTTTACAAAAAGTTTAGAGAAAAATTATACCTAAAAATTATTGGGGAACAGGGGGGGGGGAGCATGTACGTGAGAATTCCAGAAAATAATAGGGTACGTGGTACGTCCAAAAAAAATTCGATGGAGGGAAAATTTTCTTTCAAGGGGAGGAGGGGTGTTGTCAAAATTTTGAGGCTGTGGGAGAGTGGATTACACCCCACTTTTCCCTTTCTATACTCATTTACCTATATTCTATGAATAATACAAACCAATAAAAAATATACCTTTGTGCGGCAATGCAGGCTAAAATATTTCGTAATGGCCAACCAGGGTGTTCTGGGAATGTTGAAGGATCACAGAAAACTAATAGAATCTAAAAAAATCGGATAATTATTGAACTTCTTACTACTGTAAGTAGGCAATATGATTCGAGAAGCAAGTGGCTAAATTATCAAAAATCAACTCTTTTTATTCTTACTATGAACGAAGGTGTAAAAGTGAATTTTTGTTATGCATTTTAGTCGCTTTTAAATTTATTAAAAATATATCAAAAAATTTTTGCAAAGTTCTCGCCCACGCTAAAATTTTAGCACTTAGGTGGAGTGGGTGGGCGCGGGACACAACAAAATTTATGAGTTTCGAAACAAGTGCATGATTATGTTAGTTGAACTCCCCAGATTATTTCGTTTGGAATAAAAATTTTTATGAACAAAAAATTCTATGAAAATTTAAGACAAAAACCATTTGGCCCCCACACTTTCGAGAAACAGTAAAAAGCCTGTTAAAAACATTCCAAAAAGTGTTTTAACAAATACTTTAAGTATATTTTTCAATATTCATAAAAATTTTAAATTATTTTGACAAGTTTAGATTTATACGCCACGTACAGTGTAAAATCATAGTATGAGCTAGAACTACACATTAATAAAACTTTTTGTAATTAAAAGAAAGAAAAAAATTAAATTAATTAAATTAATTAAAAGAAAAAAACATAAAAAGCGCGGGTTAAGCCTTTTTACAATTTCATTTTGCAAAAAAATCTTGTTATGAGCTTTTAAAATACCTTAAAAAACCAATCGTATCAATTTTAACGTCGTTGTTGAATTGCCTGAAACTTATCTCTCCCAGGCAGATTATGCAAAGAGCACTAAGACAAGCCAGGAGGAAGTGAAAACAGTTTCACTCCCACAGTTTTTCTACTGTATTCATTATAAAAATTTACTTACATCGTTTAAATCTATCGAATTATTAACGAATTCTGAAAATGGCAATACGCTGCAATTTGAGTTTAAATTTAACAGAAAAACGGGAGATCGATCTTTTTGAAGATAAGCCGTTATGACTTCTGCTACTTTGGAAGTTCGCTCGGAAGAAAGGGTTGATGATATCGCAGTCTTTTCGTCTAAAGCTAGCCCATCAACCAAGCGTTCCACTGGTCTCGTTAATGCGCTTAGGGGGGCGGCTGGCTGTGCCTCCTTGTCGTCGTGATTTTTTTGTTCTTGTTTTCTTTTTCTGACATAATAGGGAAAAGACAAGGCTAGATCTACCAACCAATAACTTTTAAAATTCACTACTCGATGTTTCTCTCGTTTGAAACTGAAGTAAGTTACAAAACTTTATACGTTTATGACTAAAATAGTTTAGTTAACTTGTTTTAATTTAAAATATTGGTTTTTAATTTGAAGTAGATAATAAAGCACACCACAATACGAAATCAAACAAAACCCCACATCTTTAGACAACTGATATTTTTCTCAGAAAAAAATATAGTCTTCTTGATTTCTTCGGCAACCTAAAATATATTTCTGGGAATTTTCAGCGAAATCCATCCAGCATTAACGAATTCGATTTTATAGGATACCCGTCTTTCAAGCACCAACTAATCATTAATTCACATGATTTTTGTGTTAAATTATCCTGGTCAAAAATTAGAATAATTTTGATCAAAAGTTAACACTTTTATGAATTCCCCCTAAAAAATAGAACTCAGAAGAATGAACAACTTGCACCAACCAAATTATTTTATGAAAAAATTGCATAAAGCACACTACTTATTAAAAACCTTAAAACTTCACTACTGCAAACGATGTAAAAATACACATATTAAGAATAAGTTCTCAGGCGCCCATTGAATGTAAGACCAAATCTAACCGATTAATTTTTTTAAAGAGAACATACAAACATCTTGACAAAGTTACAAAACTTTATACGTTTATGACTAAAATAGTTTAGTTAACTTGTTTTCATTTAAAACTATTGGGTTTTTATTTATTATGATATTTTGCAAAGCAAAAACGCAAAAAGGCAAATTAACAGCAAGAAACAGGCTAGCCAGATTTCATTTCGGGGGGCGGCGTATGGGGATAATAAAGTCCACAAAAGCGGCGCGCAGCGCCGCCGCCTACGCCTCGTAGCGGCGCCAGCCGACGCGAAGCGTCGGCCGGGGGATCTGGGGGGTGTCCGTGTCCCCCCAGCCGCCGGAGGCGAAATTTTTTTAAAAATAAATTATGCACTAAAAACTGCTTAAACAGGTGTTTGCGTGAACATACATTTACTTTTTTACCTGTTTTGCAGTAAGTTTAGTTTTAAGGTTTTTAATAAGTAGTGTGCTTTATGCAATTTTTTCATAAAATACATTTGGTTGGTGCCAAGTTGTTTTCTTCTGAGAACTTTTTTAGGGGGATTTCATAAAAGTTTTAACTTTTGATCAAAATTATTCTAATTTTTTGACCAGGATAATTTAACACAAAAATTATGTGTATGACTGATTAGTTGGTGCTTGAAAGACGGGTATCCTATAAAATCGAATTCGTTAATGCTGGATGGATTTCGCTGAAAATTCCCAGAAATAAAGCTTAGGTTGCCGAATAAATCAATATGACTATATTTTTTTCTGAGAAAAAAAAGTTGTCTAAAGATGTGGGGTTTTGTTTGATTTCGTATTGTGGTGTGCTTTATTATCAAATTTCAAATTAAAAACCAATATTTTAAATTAAAACAAGTTAACTAAACTATTTTAGTCATAAACGTATAAAGTTTTGTAACTTACTTCAGTTTCAAACGCGAGAAACATCGAGTAGTGAATTTTAAAAGTTATTCATTCTTAGTTCTATTCTTGTTTTCCATTTTTCAGTAAATTAATGATAAATCTATTTTTTAGAATCTGAAAAAATATCACTACTACTATTGGTTGGCACATCCAGCCTTGTCTTTTCCCCCTAATGTCACATTAACGAGACCAGTGGAACGCTTGGTTGATGGGCTAGCTTTAGACGAAAAGACTGCGATATCATCAACCCTTTCTTCCGAGCGAACTTCCAAAGTAGCAGAAGTCATAACGGCTTATCTTCAAAAAGATCGATCTCCCGTTTTTCTGTTAAATTTAAACTCAAATTGCAGCGTATTGCCATTTTCAGAATTCGTTAATAATTCGATAGATTTAAACGATGTAAGTAAATTTTTATAATGAATACAGTAGAAAAACTGTGGGAGTGAAACTGTTTTCACTTCCTCCTGGCTTGTCTTAGTGCTCTTTGCATAATCTGCCTGGGAGAGATAAGTTTCAGGCAATTCAACAACGACGTTAAAATTGATACGATTGGTTTTTTAAGGTATTTTAAAAGCTCATACAAGATTTTTTTGCAAATGAAATTGTAAAAAGGCTTAACCCGCGCTTTTTATGTTTTTTTCTTTTAATTAATTTAATTAATTTAATTTTTTTCTTTCTTTTAATTACAAAAAGTTTTATTAATGTGTAGTTCTAGCTCATACTATGATTTTACACTGTACGTGGCGTATAAATCTAAACTTGTCAAAATAATTTAAAATTTTTATGAATATTGAAAAATATACTTAAAGTATTTGTTAAAACACTTTTTGGAATGTTTTAACAGGCTTTTTACTGTTTCTCGAAAGTGTGGGCAAATTTTTTTCTTAAATTTTCATAATTTTTTGTTCATAAAAATTTTTATTCCAAACGAAATAATCTGGGGAGTTTAACTAACATCATCTCACTTGTTTCGAAACTCATAAATTTTGTTGTGTCCCGCGCCCACCCACTCTACCTAAGTGCTAAAATTTTAGCGTGGGCGAGAACTTTGCAAAACTTTTTGATATATTTTTAATAAATTTAAAAGCGACTAAAATGCATAACAAAAATTCACTTTTACACCTTCGTTCATAGTAAGAATAAAAAGAGTTGATTTTTGATAATTTAGCCACTTGCTTCTCGAATCATATTGCCTACTTACAGTAGTAAGAAGTTCAATAATTATCCGATTTTTTTAGATTCTATTAGTTTTCTGTGATCCTTCAACATTCCCAGAACACCCTGGTTGGCCATTACGAAATATTTTAGCCTGCATTGCCGCACAAAGGTATATTTTTTATTGGTTTGTATTATTCATAGAATATAGGTAAATGAGTATAGAAAGGGAAAAGTGGGGTGTAATCCACTCTCCCACAGCCTCAAAATTTTGGCAACACCCCTCCTCCCCTTGAAAGAAAATTTTCCCTCCATCGAATTTTTTTCGGACGTACCACGTACCCTATTATTTTCTGGAATTCTCACGTACATGCCCCCCCCCTGTTCCCCAATAATTTTTAGGTATAATTTTTCTCTAAACTTTTTGTAAAAACACAATTTTGTTAGTAAAAAAGCAACATTTGTTTTTTACACTATTATTATATTTGAACAACATATCATTAAAAATCGATGTTATTCCGATTTTAATCTTTGAAATTCTATGTTAATCTGATGAGAAAAACTACGTCGTCAATGATCAAAAAAATTGTATAAAAACCGGCCCTCTTAAACCCGTCTAGATTTCACACTGATTCTCCCAAAGTCTACCCTCTAAAAACCTAAAAGGGAACAAACTTCTTCAAGCTTTCAAAAGATCATTCGCTTAGGTAGCCACTTTCTTATTTCCGCGCCCATGCTCACCTATGCTTAATGGTCGTTTTTCTATGAATTTAAATGATATTCTCAAAAGCAATTTAAAGAATCAAGCTATTTTAAACAAAAAAAATCACAATTTAAATGCGAACAGTTATAGGATATGGGAATGCATCAATAGTTCTAATGTCTAAAAACCGGCCGATAAGTAAGGTTTGAACAAAAATGTTTTTAGATCTGATATTTCAGCGGTGAAGGTATTATGCTGGCGTCAACGCTACACTCAGGGTCGATTGGACTTTTCAAACAGCTTATTGCTTTCTGTTGGCTGGGATTCTTGTGACGACACGATAACAAAACCGGTCCCTAAAACAGTTGGATGGGAGAAAAACGACAAAAACCAGTTGGCCCCCAGATTTGTCGACATGAGCGCTTCCATGGATAGCAAAAAGTAATTTATAAAGCTAAATTTGTATTTTCAATTTGTTAATGAGTTGAACGTAAAATTGTTACGTTCGAGTTTTAATTTGTATAAACGTTAATATACGTGTACGGTGTAGTATGAACGTTCGTTAAATTAACATAACTTAAGCAGGATTTTTGACTTATTTTTTTATCATGGCCGCCTCAGGAGGAGTGGGGGGGTTGTGACAATTTTTAATTTTTGCGAGAAACCACAAATACCCACTCGTACTTAGACAAGAAAGGATTGTTTGTAGTTGCATTGCAATGAAATAATTCTAAGTGATTAATGTTGATAATCGAACGAGCTTATTTATTTTTACAGGGACGCATAGGTGGGCAGCCTCCCGGATTTTCGGGGGAGGATTTACCCGAACCCCGAAATTGGTGGGTGTCCCAAAAAAATTTTTAGGTATACCTTAAATACATCATTTTTAGCGTTTTAGTACTGGGACCCAAAGGCGTAGCTAGGGGGTGGTTACTACTGAGGGTCCGGAGTAACCCCCTCCTCTTTTGGTCTGGCGGAGGTAAAAGTTTCCGGTCCTGATAGAACAATTTTAAAATTTTTTCGCGCTTTGCTCCGCTCAGCGCTCGACATTTATATATAGAGCAATACGTAACTGAACGAAGAA
>JASAMX010032586.1:0-66593 GCA_030248175.1 Microlaimidae sp. YZB2_3
AAAACAATTAAAGATTTAGGTATTTATATGTCTCATAACCTGAAGTTTTCTTTGCATTGTCAAAAATTAGATGGGTCTGCTCTGCAAAGGTCGGCATTAATTTTCAGAACTTTCTCAGCTAAAAAGTCAGTTACAAACTTGGTAATGAGCATATAAATCCTATATTAGGCTATTGCTCTAATATGGTAGGTGTCATTTGGAATCCTTATCTCATAAAAGATTGTAATTTATTAGAAAAAGTTCAAAAATGTTATACCAGAAGATTATTTAGATGCTGCGGTCTAAAATACACTAACTATGAAAATCGGTTGACTTTTTTAAAACTTGAAAAACTTTTAGATAGAAGAGCTAAAACAGACTTATGTGAAATATACAAAATAATAAATGGCAAATCATGTCTTCAATCAAAAGATTTATTTTTATTCAACACCAACCAAACTCGAGGACATCCTTTTAAACTGCAAATTGATGAATGTAGAATTGATACAAGAAAATACTCTTTTCCAAACCGCGCTATTTTAAAATGGAATGCTTTAGATACCTCTCAGGTCACTGCTAATTCAGTCACAACTTTTAGAAAATCGCTAAAATAACATAAGGTGTGTTTTAATTTTAAAATTATTATGCTCAGTTTTAGTGCCTAAGCATAACAACTTGAGCCTTCTTAGCATTTTTTAGCTTAACTGTGTTGCTTTTAGATTGCACACAGCAAGTTCTTTGTCTTACTTGATTACACATTCTTAATTTTACAAAAGTGATGTTAGTTTTTTTTTCCCCTCACCGGGTCTCCCAACTTTTGTGTTTATTTTGTATATGTATATCTATCTAGTGTTTTTTTTTGTAGTATTGTATTTATTTAAATGTATTTTCTTCTATTTGTTCTTTTTATTTTAGAGTTTGTTCTATATAACTAATTGTGATATATTTTTTTTAAACTAACTAAACTTTATTGTGTGCTGATTTACACATATTGTGGATTTGTAGATAATTGCTAAAAATAAATTTCTTTCTTTCTTTCTTTCTTTCACGTGATTTTATTGTGTATTTCCGTTGTTTTATGTGTTTAAATATCATTTGCGGAGTTTTATTTATTTTTTGATTTTGAGAACTGCAAATCAGTCCTAGAACTGTTCTAGAACTGTTCGGAACAGGTTCTAGAACTGTTCGGAACAGGTTCTAGAACTGTTCCGAACAGTTCTAGAACGCATAGCACAGGGGCATGTAGAGTACCGGTTAATACTAATTAATATGCAGTCACCAGTTCAGTAATGTTCCTCCAAATTCGAGCTCCAGAACTCCGTTCTATTTTTTTACTAATTTAATGAATAATAAAAGAGTTAGATTAATGCCATAGACTATTTTGTTCAAATTTTTTTGTAAACTAAATTTAGTAAAAACTTATTAAATAAACAATAAAAATCGTCGTTAAAAATGTTTGAACAAATACATAAAAAAACTTAAAACATATTTGAAGCCTAAAATGAAATCGCTCATTAAGTAGGTGAAGTTCGGAGTTCTGGAGCTCCCTCCGCTGTGACTAATGGAACTCGGGAAACACATGTTAGAAATTAGGGACATCGCTATAGTTAAAAAAAGTTCATGATTCCTCCGAAGTGTTCTAGAAAATGATGCAAAACCCCGGTTCAGGTCAATCCTAAGAAATGTTTTAGATTTTCCCACTACTTAAACAGTTTGTTTTTTGGAGAATGAATAAAGAACACTTCTTCCAATTTTCTACAAGCTCGTCTCTTAATATATTGTACATAATACCTGCTTAAAAATAGCATGAACAAAGAACATAAAAACGTAAAAAAAACCAAAAGTCCAAAAAAGGCTAAATGCCACCTGTGGACTTGGGGTTTCGGAGTTTTGTTTTCGAAATCTTACTAGACTTTTTTCTTACTAGACTAGACCAGACTAGACTAGACCAGACTTTTCTTACTAGACTAGACCAAACTAGATAAAAATACACCAGACTACATCACACATTATCCTTTAAAAAATATTTTATGCATCTTTTCTTACTAGACTAGACCAGACTAGATAAAAATACACCAGACTACACCACACTTTAACCTCTAAAAAATATTTTATGCACCTTCGTTGGCGTGTTTTTAACAAGGAAGTCATTCTTTTTTCGGCCACTGGAGTCCCGACTGTTAGAACTTTCGGGCGTTTTAGACGCAGTACCTATTGCCTCCTAAAAAAATTATATTAGATGTAATTATACTGATGATGAATTACATGAAATCCGAAACGTTGTATGTATACATTAAATTTATTATTTCTTGTTTGCAATTGTTGAGGTCCGCTTACAATTTTTTTGACGCAGTATTTTTGGTACAATTCTCATAACCATGAATTATAGATTGGACTAATTTAAAACTATACTGAAATTCAAAAAAACTGAAAAATGTAAAACATCTATAAATAAAACTGGCAAACCTTATTTTAGGAGTTTTTTTTGCGATATAAATTACCTTTATTAAGTAAAGCCCAAAAATGTCTATTGTCGTTTAGTAGAATTTATGGTGTAAAAAAAGTTTCTTTGTAGAAAAAACCAAAACCATAGGCAAATACTGAAAACAAAACCACAGTGCCATCTATAAAATCTAGCTGACATCCAGCTTGCAAATAAAATCTAGCTGTCCTCGATAATTGCTTTAATGAATCCACTATTCAACAACAAAACCATTCAAAATATTTAACGGAAGCGGTTTAATAATAAAAATCAAAACCCGTATTTTAATAATTATTTATCAAACTACTCATTTTTAAACCCAAATAAAAATTTTTAAAGGGCTAAAGTTGGTTAATTATTAAATCTTAAATCTATTTTGTAAAAAAGTGGAATTAAAAAAGTTTGCGTTCTTGTTTGTTTTTTTAAACGTCATAACCGCACAATTTTAATTGGTCTGCTCATGTCGCATACAAATTTTCGACGTCAGCCAGATATTATTCATCCATAGCTAAAAACCTGGAGAACTTGAAAATATCTAGATGTATTCAAAATTTGTTGGTGATGTGGACTACCAAAATATGGATAAAAAATTTGTTGGCTTTAAAAGCTAATTTAAACTTAGTTTGAGCTGGGTTTATTTTCCTATGCATATGCGAAATCTAAAAATCAAGATAAATTGTATTATGACATATTTTTTTTAAATGATGGTTTTAACTATGCTGATTTTTTAATGATTTTAATGATTTTAATTTTAATAATTTTAATTTTTAATGATTTTAATGATTTTAATGGTTTTAATGATGGTTTTATTAATTTTTTTAACTACTTAAATACGTGAAATATTTAACCCATCTTGGAAATCCGAAAAAAAAACTTTAAAATTTTTCATGATTTAATAAAATTTTTCTTGGCAGCATAAATTATAAAGAGGTTTATAATTCCTTTCAGATAGTTCAAATTTCTATAAAAGAACCTCACAAAGAAGGTTTAATTGTCTAACAGGTGCATTAAAAGATTTTATATCTTTATTTTTTGTTTCTATCAGTAGAATCGAAAATTCTTACATCTAAATTACAACCCGCTGAAATATCGCACGTCCTTATTTTATGACATTAAAAAAGACAACAAAAACACTCAATTATAATCATAATAGCAAATGTCTTATAATAAAAAGTTTTCAAATTCAGTATAATATTCAAATTTAATTCAACTCACATCTTGGGATCCGCTCATGACCTGTACGGAACTGCTACTCATAATTTTCGACACTTTCTCCAATTTTCGCGGTGGCGTATCGCTACTCATGCTTTGTACTGACTTTGAAATCCTTATTTCAGGGAGTACTACACTGACTTAATATTAGAATCCAACCGACCCCACGCTAAATTAAAAAAATAAAAAAAATGAAAGAGCTGTTTGTCTTTTTGTTTATTTATACTTTAAGAGCGGTTGCGCTATCACGATGGCGCGGGAGCGACACGTAAGAATTTATAGTCTATACAAAATGATGCGGACTGGCGACAAAATTCGAACTTTGAAATGTTATATATCTATAACGGAGTTAAATACGGAAGTTAAGGATTTTTTATTAATTAAAACAAACTTTTTTTAAAGGGAAGAGAAAATTTGTTTTTAGATAGTGCGTTCCATTTTTTAACTACCCGCTTACAGAAAAAAATATTTTCCAACCTTTATTCTGCTTTTTTGAACGTTGAGTTTAAGAGAATGCCCCCTGGTACGATTTGGTTTTAACCAAAGAAATAGTTTGGATTTGGAATTGTTTTATTGTTTAAAATTTTATGTGTTTAAAAAGTGTAATATTTTAAAATGATTCAAAATATTATTGAATCAAAAAACACGTAAAAATCTTGTAGTTGTTCACACCATGAATGCTATGTTATACGCTTATTATATTTCAGTTTAGCTTCCATTTTATAGTTTTATTTACTGTTTAGAAATTAATTTGATTTTTTGCAAATCTATTTTAAAAAATTTAAAAAAATTATTTAAAAGCTTCAAATTTTTTCTTGAACATTTTTAGTTCAAATGCGATTTTTTTAAAGGTTACTAATGAATGGCTCACCTTCAAAAGAGTCCCGGCACAAAAGAGTCCTGAAAAAAATTGCAGCTGGCACAAAAGAGTCCTGGCACAAAAGAGTCCTGGAGAAAATGCGTTTATGCGTTCAAGCGCTGCTAGGGCTGAGGTCGGCACAAAAGAGTCCTGGCATAAAATCAATTTTAACAGCTTACATACAATGAAAAAGTGTACGGAGGTAAAGCAACGAAAATATTAAGCCCCAGGCGCCTGTTAAGACACAAAAAAGTGGAGTAGAATAGGAATTAAAAAAATAAATAAATAAAATAATAAATCAATAAAAATTTGTTAATTTTCAAAAAGTGGCGCAGTAAAAACTTATACTGTAGCCATGTTTAACAACACTTAACCGGTATTTAACTATTAATGTTTTCCGGAGAAAACAGAATTTTTTAAACTAAATTTTTTTCAACGTGTATTTAAACAATAAAATAGCCTAAAATGCGTATAGAATAAATTAAAACATAATCAAACAAGTCTCTCCATCTGCTTGAAATGGCTGGAGCCCCGGAGCTTGATATTGAAGGGTAGAAAAATTACTTCTGTTAACTTTTCCTTTTTTTAAATCACCTATTTTTTTGCTTTAAAAGTAAAGTATACCACTTTAAAAGTAAAAAATTGTTTAAAAAATTACACAAAAGATTTAAAAAACTATAAAGGTTACGATGAATATTCAAATATATCGAAGAGAATTTCGCAATTATATTAGGAGGTTATGTTCGTTTTAGTAATAGATTCATCAATTAATATTTATTAAATGGTATATTCAATTTTTTTTTATTACAATTTACTTTTTTATTAAAATTTACTTTTTTATGTGTTTTTTTATTTATTATATAACTACTTTTTAGGTATTTGTGGTATCCATTTTTATCTCACCTCCCATTATTAATATAATCATCATGCAAAATCTTTCTGTACATTCTGTCGTAATCTTTTATAATATTTTTAAAAATGTTTATAACGTATTTTTTTAATTTTTAACTTAAAACGAATTATAAAACAAATTTGTGATTATGCTAAAAGTCCTTAAGATTTACAGGTTATTTAAAGCCATATTAAAATGGACACATTTGGTTGTCCTTACAATTACAACCAAAACACTTATTTGATAAAAATTGTAATATTTTAACTATGAACAAAAAATTTATCCCAACTAAAATACTTATTTGGACATGATTTTGTTACTCAATTAGTACAAAAAAAACACTAATTCAATATTATATAATTTATACCCAAACACAACACATGACACAACACAACACACACACAAACCCAAACACATGTTTTTCTTATTTTTTAAATACTTTACAAAACTTTGAGCGTATTAATAACTCAATAATAAAAATACTTAAAAACATAAATTTTTTACCGGCGTAATTCTTCACACAACTTCTTAAGAGGCTAATTAAAAAAACAAATAAAAAACTGGAAGACAGCTGAGGTGTGAACATTGTATCTCAGCTGTGAAAAATTGATTTTATGCCAGGACTCTTTTGTGCCGACTTTAGCGCTCGCAGCGCTTGGGCGCATGAATGCATTTTCTCCAGGACTCTTTTGTGCCGGGACTCTTTTGTGCCAGCTGCGATTTTTTTCAGGACTCTTTTGTGCCGGCCCCTAATGAATCACACAATTTCATACAAAAATTGTTATTGCGCAGTTTATCATTGTGAGTGTACATTTTACGGGTTTTTTTGTTTAATTAAAACATTAAATTATCCAAGTATTTATTTGATTTGCTGTTTGCTTTCGTTTGAAAAAAATCCGCCAATTGATCAAAAATTAAAATAGAAATACGTATAAAGCCATCTGTGACGATACGACGCCTAAACCAATGACAAACATATAAAACGCTTATGATTTTCGCTAGTAACGACAATATTATTATACTGTTCTGCATAATAGAGGTCTTATGTTTCAAAATCTATTTATTTATCAGCTCTATTCAGTTCAGATTATAAAAGCTTATGCTTTTTATGGTTTTACTGGACATTCTGAACATTCTTGACATTAATATTATTCATGATTTTACCACGACATTGCGGTGTTCACGGGGCCATGCAAAACTCAAAACATGGACGGTTAAAAAATAAATGAATTAAAAAAAATTAAAAAACGGGAATTAAAAAAAGTTTTTAAAATAAACACAAAACAAATACTGCAAAACAAGTTTGTAATTTATGTTTTGCTTAAAAAACCAGTCATAACTCACGAACTTATTAAGCAATTGTAAAAATTAAACTATGATTTTACTCGTCAAATGCTTTAAAATCTAATGGTGTATTTATTTAACTATTTCGAAATTTTTGATTTGATTAATAAGTTAAAATTTTCTAATATTTTTCACAATATTTCATCAATAGTTATTTTGATATTATTGTTCTCTAATGAATATAACAAATAAAATGATAGTTAAATTGTAAAATTTAATTTATGATTTCTAGAGTTATGATTAATTTTATATAGTGCTAAAGTTAAAGTCAACAAAAAACCAGGATTCTTTTATTTCAGTTTGTACATTTAAAGTTTTTTTGGTTAATTGGCAGTTAAGTTTCAACTCTGGATTTTTTAGACAATTCGAAGAGTAATTTTGTTGTAAGAAGTGTCAAATTTTGACTTTGAGTGCTGAGTTTTATTTATATATTTTAAAGTTAACTTTAAGCAACTTCAGCACTAAACCACAAATTTCATCAGCTAAAGGAAAAAAATCTTGCTCTGAGATTATATAAAATAGCAAAAAGCCAAAATTTAAGTGTTAAATTTATTATTATATTAGTAATATAATTTTAACAATAAAAAATGCAGTTATTATTTGGTCGACTTTAACATTAGCGCTATATACAAATAGTCATAACTCTTTAAATACTCAATTAATTTTTAAGGTTGAAGTATCATTTTATTCCTAATATTTAAAAATAACAAATCAAAATAATTTTTGATGAACTATTGTGTAAATTATTAGAGAGTTTTAACTTATTAATCAAATAAAAAATCTCGGAATAGTTAAAACTAAATACAGCATTAAATATTACAGTTTTTGACAAGTTCAATGTTAGTTTACTTTTTACAATTGCTTTATGGGTTCGAGAGTTATGGCTAGTTTTATAAGCAAAACATTAATTACAAACTTATTTTGCAGTATTTGTTTTAAATTTATTTAAAGAATTTTTTTTCTAAATTCCCTTTTTTTAATTTTTTTAATTCATTTATTTTTTTAACCGTCCATGTGTTAAGTTTTGCATGGCCCCCTAAACACCGCAATGACTCGGTAAAATCGTGAATAGGCAAATAAAATCTAGCTGACCGCGATATTTGCAGTATTAAAACGACTTTTTAACAATAAAATCATTCAAAATTTTTCACTAAAGCGGATTAATAACAAAGATTAAAATCTGTATTTTAATGATTATTTATCAAATTACTTAATCTGTAACATAAATGCAAATTTTTTTAAGGGTTAAAAGTGGTTAATTTTTGTTTAATTTGTAAAAAGGTCGAATTAAAAAAAATTCTGCGTTTTTATTTGTTTTTTAAACGTCATTACCGCACAATTTTAATTGGTCCCCTCATGTCTGCATTCTAATTTTTAGCGTCAGCCAGATTAATTCAACCATAGGAAATTCTAAATAAAATTAAGTATTTGAAAAAAACTTTTAGCGTGAAAAGATGAAGACCGTAAGATTAAACCGTAAGATGGTGACCGTAAGATTAAACTATATTTGAGCAAAATTAGTATCTAGTATAATATTGTGTCAACGAAGGAGAAGATTAAATATGAATATATTTTTTAAGATTGATAAAATTGAATTAAAACACAAAATATATCAAAGAATATATCATTAAATAATTGTAATATTTTTAATTAAAAAGTACAAAATTTCTATAATTAAATGAAAGAAAGAGTAATAATCAATTACTGTAAAAATTTGTGTGGATTTTGTTAAGAACGTAATACATTGTAAACAGCACTTTTATTTTATTTAAAAATGAAGCACAAAGTTTAAGTTATCCTAACGTTGACGTGCCTATAATAATTATAGATTAAATGATATATTAGAGCGGTTAGTGTATTTTAAATTTCTAGCATTTGTTTTGTGAATGGGTTAATTCCGTTTATATAGGTTAACTGGCTTAATTTTGTAGTTGAATTTTAATTTGATTTTAATTTTAATTTGAATGATATATTAAAGCGGTTAGTGTATTTTAAATTTCTAGCATTTGTTTTGTGAATGGGATAATTCCGTTTATATAGGTTAACTGGCTTAATTTTGTAGTTGAATTTTTGAATTTGTACGAAATAATGTAAAGGACCGGTTTGTGTGTGTAGATACAGTTTTCGATCTAAATATAAATGTATGCAGCTTTAGCGTAGTTTGCGTATGGAAAAACAACAGTTGAATTAATTAAATCATTTAACCAAGTATTATAAATTTAAAAATTTGTTTTTGAATGTAATATTAGTAATAGTACCGAAGTTTTATAGCGGAATAAATATTTTTGACTGCTGGCAAAAAAAATGAATATCAAAAATATCCTTTTTTTAATATAATATAATAATTTAATTTATACTCCTATTCTTCCCAATGTTTGCCTTCAGTTTTTTCCACTGCGCGGGTTTATCGCGGTTTTTTAAAAATATTGTAAACGTAATTGAACGGCATTGGTCGCAGCCAGCAAAAAGTATAATGGGATTGCGTTCGCGAAGAGCCGCACAGGCGGTTATGATGTTAGTAGTAGTAGTTAGTTCTGGTGCAAATAGGTTATAGTCATATTGGGTCAAATAAGCTATTGAAGAAACCGCCCTTCTATGCTGCAGGATCAGTCGGGTTGTATTTTGAATGGAAAAAGGGTCACAGCAGTTTGTATCGGAATTTATTACAGTGTTATAATTTATTTTAAACCCATTTTGCTCGACGTAGCAACGAAACACCGGTTTCGTTTTTCTTAAAATTTTTAGACTTTTTAAAATTCAATTCAGATATTTTTTAGCGGCAAGCTTTAATGCTTTTCACGTTTGTCGACGTTTTCTTTAAGAAAGCCTCGTGGTTGGTTGGATGAAATACGAAGCAACTTCGTTTTAGCCGTGGCTTTTATATAAAATTATTTTTCCAGCGTTTTTCAAGAACATTATCATTAAATCAAAAAATAAATTATTATTATAAAGTTTTTGTAGCTTGATTTTAAGGTTTTGCTTAGGCTTCTCATGGAAACTAAGGTAAAACCATGATTCTTCATGAGTTTTATTATTATAGCTTTGTGACTTTATTGATTTTATCATGATATAAAAATCACTATTTTATTTTAATGGTGTGTTTTTGAAGAATGTCATTTTATAGCTATACATACTTAATAAATTAACGAATTTGGAATTTTTTTTAGCTTAAACACCCGGTTGCCCGCCAGCCAATTTGATTATGAGCTACGCTGCTTATATTTAACAGCACAGCAGCAGCTATGGAGTAAAACAGAGCGAAGCCATTGTGTTGTTGGCAGACGCATTTACGTGTAGATATTTATCGAATAGCGAGCAAAATTTTTAAAAGAATAAAGTTCAAAACGGAACATTCAAAATAATAATTTACGTTTTAAAAATTTGTAACGATAGATTTCTAACTTGATAATAATTTCTAAAGAGATTAGAAGGGTAAAAATATGTTTTGCGTTTGCATTTTTGCCTTTGAAATTTGTGTAAACAATGTTATTTTCATTGACCAAAGATCAAATTTAGTCAAATGTTGTAAATGCGTGTGGAAAACCGCACGGCATTAATTTTCAAACTAAGTTAAAATTTCCAGACTAAATTTGTTCAAACCATCAAAGTATAAATGTTTTATAATATGGTTCTTTTTTAATCGCTTTATAGTTTTTAATCTCTCATTATTTATATCAAAATATACTATTTCCTTTTCATAAGTTATAAATAAATTCGAATATCGTAAATAAAATTTTTAATGTATATTTGTGCGTTTAAATAAAAAAATAATATACTATATTTTTCTAACCATGGAATAATGATTTTTTTTGTATTTTTTATGTACATCAAAGATTTTATTATCAATATTTTTTCTTAAATAAATTCAAATGGTGTTTAACTCCGTTATGATCAAATGAAAGTTGAGAATATTAAAATGAATGTACGAAGTCTCATTAACCATTTTTAGTTTGGCTTTCAGAGAAAATAATCACATGACAGCAGATAATTCTGGAATTAAATTTTTATGTTTGTTGCCCTAAAAAATCTAACAAAAATCAAAAACTGGAAAAACTGCAAAAGTTTTCGCCCAATATGTCAATTTACCGCTGTAATGTCAGAAATGAGCGATGTGACCTTCCTTCCCCCTGGGACAACTTTAACCCCATATGACCTTTTGTTTTCCTTCTGCTCTGTGGGACAATAAGTGAAACAGAGCAAGTATTATTAGTTCCTTGCGACTTCACAATTTGTTCGTTGAATTAAAATTAAATGTTTTTTTTGGCAGTGTTTTTAACCTGTTTATTTATAAACTTTTTCGTAAAAAATTGAACTAAACCGTCCTCAATACGGCCATCCGCATAAATCAAGACACTAATATTCGGTTGGTGATGTAAAAAAAACCGATTTTTTAAATGTCGTTATTTTTTTAATTTTTGGTTGCAATTAAATTAAATTTTGAATTTGAGCTTTTGGCTTTGTAAGCTACGTGTCTTCAAATACTAACAAATCTAATTCAATTGGGACGCCCGCCTTTTTTATTATTATTTCCATTAAATTTTTTGAGCAATTTTTGTGACGGGTTCTAGTATAGATGCGATTTAAAAAAATCATTTACTAAAATCGATCTTCTTTTTCGAGAAACGGATCTATTTGCTGATAATCGATTGTTTTAATATCAAGGCAGCCGTTGCTTGATCAATCAATAAATCAATAAATTTCTATATCATGAAAAACTTGGATCATTATTCCTCTTACGTCGAAGAAGACCACGAAATATTTGAGAATAAAAATCAATCAAACAAACCCCAAGGACGTTTCTACAACGAACAAAATTTTTCATGCTACGCTTGGAGCTCGGGACTCGCCTTTTAATTTTTATTTTTGTTAAGTTATTTTTTTTATTTTTGTGACTTAATTTTTTTTCTATTTTAGATGCGGATTTAGATAAATTTTGAAAGGAATTGATTCAGTAAAATATCTCTGTCTTTTCAAAAAACGGATCTATTCGCCGAAAATTCAAACTTTAGTTGCACTGTAGCCGTTGCCCGATCAATCAAAAAATCAATAGATATCTGCAATGAGAAACGGGAATCCGTCAAATGACGAAGAGGATCCGGATATATTCGAGAATAAAAATCAATCAGAAAAATCTCAGGACCGTTTTTACAGCGAACAAAGATCCTCATGCTGCGCGGCTTGGAGCTCCGGAGCTTTTTGCAGAAGGAAATTGTCGCATTGTGGAAGTTCAAATTTCACCGTCAATCATATTTATGTGTTTTCAGTGACATTTATCAGGTACATCATCCTTATTCTCGAATTTGATACGCTCCCATATCGTCGTCGCTATGGACCTACCTAGCATTACTAAATTTTGGGTCCGCGGTCCCGCCGCGAAATCGGAATTCGTTATAAAATCAATGATTTTTACTAAATTTTTTGAGAACTCAGAGATTAAACAACAATATTAAAACAATTTTGAGTATTTTTGTTAACTTCTGACCATTGTTTAGAGCTATTTTAAGCGTAACTAAGGTTTGTAATATGTAAATTTATTTTAGTTAACCAAAAAAATTGTAATGCTTTAATTTAATACAAAAAAGCACACTAAAATTTCTCAAATAGATGTTTTATTATTTGTAGTATTTCTAATTTCAAAGAAACACAAAAAAATGCATTTAATTTAAGAGTCTTTTTCGTTTCGTGGTGGGACCGCCGACCCAATTTTTGTGATGCTAGGTAGGTCCATAGTAAATTAAGTTAGAATCATTATAAAATACGCGTGACTTTGACTCATTTCATAGCTTTACAGGGTGCTGTTTAAAATCTAAAAAGCTTCACAGTCACGTATCGTCGTTACTACAGCAAAATGAGCCACTGTCATTATAAAATAAACGTGACTGTGATTCATTCTGTATTTAATAGGGTCCTGTTTTAAATTTAAAATCAGTCACAGGAACACATATTTTATACGAATTGTGGCTCATTTTGTCGTAGTAACGACGGTATATTTCAATACCAATTATGAGTCATTTTGTCGGAGTAAGCGTTTAAATTATTTTTCCGACCCAAAATCCAGCTGTGCATCCGCGTTCGGTAGGTGCGAATATAATGGGAGAAATTAAAGAATTCCGAGGCGAGGAAACTTTGGAGGCCGAAAATATCATCGAACTTGGACTCGATATTAAAAAATTTGAGCCTTCGTTTTGAGCTCGTGTAAACCTAAGCCCGAACCTAAACCTAAGTTTACGTTGTAAGCCGAGTTTCAATCGACCAAAAACACCCGAGGAATAATTTGCATACGGTTCGGCTGAAAAGTGCGCCCACAACCTGGTGAAGCGTCTTAATTTTTTTCTCAAAAACTGCGCATAACCTGCTGAACGTACTATTACTGAACTAAAGTTAAAATTTTTCAGGCTGAAACTAAGAGGGTAGCCGCTCGCCGTCAGGAAGAAATGAAGAATGAACGCGCGAAAATAAAAATAATAAAAAAGTTGTCAGTAATGATTTAACGGAATATTATTAAGTTGTGTTACGTGTTACTCTCCACGTGATATTTTATACTCTAAGATGATACTCGAAGAACGAGTGGTTAATCTACCATCTTTTTTTCGCCCTGATAGAATGCATCTTTAAACATCATACGAAACGACTAATCAGCTGCCTGCCAACCATGCTTATGCAAATCATTTCTTACGTGACTTTGGTGGATTTAAGATTTCAGCTATGTTTTATCCGTTCGGCTCCAAGTTACCTACAATAACTTTACGACGGGTTGCAAATTTTCTTGTGTGGGGAAAAAATACCCTGTACCAATGAACGAAAATAAATGGAGTATTTCGTCGTTACTACGGCAAAAAGAGCCACAATGTGTATAAAAATATGCAACTGTGACGAAAGACGAATTCCATCAGGGTGAAAACAACACGGTAGTAAAGTAACCACTCGTTTTTCGAAAAAATATCATGTGTAGAAAAACACCTGACGCAACTTAATAATAATTGGTTAATTCATCCCTGCCAACTTTTTTTTATTAATTTTATTCTCGCGCGTTTATTCTTCTTTTCTTCCTGACGGCGAGCGGTTACGCCCTTAATTTCAGCCTGAAGGATTTTAACTATAGTTTTAAATTTAAACAGCACTATTAACTGGAGAATGAATCACAGTCACATATATTTTACGCATTGTAGCTCATTTTTCTGTATTAATAAGGATTTTAACTCCGAGTACAGCTAACTGCTCAAAGTTGCCCTAGTGTCACTCTGAGCGGCTAAGAATTAATAAAAAAATATTTCAAAATTTATTACAGCCAGGATCGTTTTGCGTCGCTGAGAAGTGGCGATTTAGTCGGTACGGGGTCTTTAGAACCACAAGCAGGGAACTTGGAGCCATAAGAAATTTTTGGGAACTTGGAGCCAAGAGCAATGGGAACTTGAAGCCTTCAAGAAAAAATTGGTTTGGGGTTGGATTTAGGCTTCGCTTAAGCTTAGGTACACGTTTCGGCGATTTTTATTTTTGGCTCCAAGTTCCTAACTTACGGCTCCAAATTCCCCACTTACGGCTCCAAGTTCCCTATTTTTTGCTCCAAGTTCCAGCTCCAAGTTCCCAAGGCTCCATCGACCCTAAATCATTCGTTAGATTTAGGCTTCGCTTAGGCTTAAGTACACTTTTCGGCGATTTTTATTTTTGGCTCCAAGTTCCTAACTTACGGCTTCAAGTTCCCTATTTTTGGCTCCAAGTTCAGCTCCAAGTTCCCAAGGCTCTATCGACCCTAAATCATTTAGTCCAATGCCTATGGTTGAATTCTATCTGGCTGACCTCGTAAATTAGTATATGCACACATAAGCTGACCAATTAAAATTGTGCGGTTACGACCTGTTTTTTTTTAAATAAATAAGAACGCAAAATTTATTTTAGTTCCACCT
This sequence comes from Microlaimidae sp. YZB2_3, assembly GCA_030248175.1. Lineage (NCBI taxonomy): Eukaryota > Metazoa > Nematoda > Chromadorea > Desmodorida > Microlaimidae > Microlaimidae sp. YZB2_3. Next base: position 14,673 of record JASAMX010032586.1, read on the forward strand.
TTTCACAAAATACACATCCGCTTTCGTTAAAAGTTTTGAATGGTTTTCTTGTTAATTAGTCGATTTAATACTGCAATTCTCAAGATTAGCTAGATTTTGTTTGCCTATAACAATTTAAGCTAATCATGGCCTAGTCGTTACTCACTATAACACTAGGGCGCAGTCTAAAGCCTGGTTCATAGTTCATCCAAAGTGTCCAAAGGACATACCAACCAACCGAGTTTTAGGTGATTCTGAGGCGTTTTTTTTTGAAATTTTCTTGATTATTCGTTTTTGCGTCCTAAAAAAGTATAAAAATTTTTCAAAATTTAAAAATCACTTTTAGATCACTAAGATCAAATTTTTGGTTTTTGGATGAATTATAATCTGGGTTTTAAAAAATTTATTAGTATTTTTTAAAAAAAATTAAAATAATAAAATTGACATAGGTTTGCATACTGTTAGACATTGTGTTTTAATTTCAGCACTTTTTGAATTTCAATTAAAAATATAATTTTAAACTCAATTCCACATATTTTTTGAACTTCTCCGTAATGTGGTTTTTTACAAGCATAATTGAAAGTGTCTTAATATAGGGCGGCCTACCCCAATTAAGGCAGCATATTTGCTGCCTTAACTTATGTGTGACAAAGTTAAGTAATATGTCACGAAGTTACCTGTTTTTGCTTTATTTTTTATATTATATTCTATTTTTGGTATTATCTAATTTTTACATTTAGTTATGCTCTATTTCACACCAGTCGGAAAACTCTCAGCAACGTTAAACCTATTATGAAGGATAGTTGGACGGCTAATTATTCGTTATACCCAACAGCGGTATATATTTTTTTGAATTTATTGATTTATTACATCTAACATTAAATAACTAGCATTGAAAAATGCTCTAAGAATAGAGCAGGAAAAAGGGGCGATTTTTCCCCGGGCGTATGTTTAGACAGAAAAGATGTAGACTAGTCTGAGATGGACATTATGTGGACTATAGGAAATTTCATTTGGTTTCCAGCTGCTACTAAATAAAAATTTCTACGATATGATAATGATTTGTTTATACATTGATCTAATCACACAGCACTGTTGCATTTTTTTTTAGTTTGATAAAATGTCAATTGATAAAATCATACTCACAGCAATTTTGACAAGCGCGAAATCGCCACTTTTTCAATTAAAATGTTATATTTGTATGTGTAAGAAACAACTATAATTTTGAAAAAGTGGCGATTTCGCGCTTGTCAAAGATTGCTGTGAGGTATGATTTTTTCAATTGACATTTATCAAATAAAAAAAAATGCAACGTGTGTGTGATTAGATCAATGTATAAACAAATCATTATCATATCGTAGAAATTTTTATTTAGTGAGCAGCTGGCCAAACCAAATGCAAATTTCCTATAGTCCACATAATGTCCATCTCAGACTATCTACTCTTTTCTGTCTAAACATACCCGAAAAATCGCCCCTTTTTCCTGCTCTATTCTTGAGCATTTTTCAATGCTAGTCTACCACTTTTTTGAATTAAATTAAAAAATAGCCTAATAAACTATAGTTTTAGCTGCGCAATGACATATGTTTATAATTATTCCGTTGCGAATGAAAATAAAAAATAATAATAAGAAGAAGATGAATTTAAATTACAAAATTAACCCACGTTGTTTAATTATAGTTAGTGCGGTGCAGATACGCTCAGACAAAGTTTACTACGTTCTCTAAATATAGTTGGCGCGATGCCGTGCGCCAATGATTGCAATTATAATTTTTAAAGTAATAATAATAATAATAATAATAAGATGATGAACATGAATAACAAAATTTACTCACGTTGTCTAAGTATAGTTGGCGCGGTGCCGTGGGTTAAATTGCAGTTGGCACCCCGCACCACCGATGATTACCGGCGCGTGGCGCTCCCGCGCCACGGACGCTTATTATTATTTTTTAATAAATAAAACTTTGAATTCATTTTGTCATCAGTAATGCAAGAATTAAAAAAAGTACTCTGTTGTTTTTGCCGTTTTCCGCGCGGTTGAAGCAGATGGCGCTGGGAACTGGCGCCGTTTCTGCCACCAATTAAAACCGGTCTGCTATTTTTGTGCGGTTTTTATGAGGGGATGTTGGTTGTCTGCTCTGTACAATCGTTATTGTTGCCAAAAGGCTGTTATTGTGCGGTTGGGAGTTTTTATTTGTCTAATTTTCAATTTTTTATTTTGATCAATAAATCGATAACAAGGACCTAAATGAAAAAAGTGCTTCCTAAGAAAGTTGCGTAATTCCTTCTTCTTTCTAATGAGCCCATGTTTATTTTTGATCAATCAGTAACGAATGAGGAATATCGTTTTTAAGAATGGAGCGTTGGAATAATAAGAAGAAGAAGAAGAAGAAGAAGAAGAAGAAGAAGAAGGTTCTGAATTTCAAAATTTACCCACGTTCTCTAATTATGGTTGGCTGGGCGCCACGGGGCTAAATCGCCCCGTGGCGCTCCCGCGCCACCCATGATAAGAAAAATCAGAAAACAGCCGCAAAATAACAATAACTTACGTCTTTCTACAACATTTCTAAGATTTTATTTTTTGAAATTGCAAGCTGCAGGTTTGGTTCTTTTATTTACGTAGAATATATTTGTCGTCTTATAACCGGCAATGAAAAACAACAAAAATATGACTAGGTTTTTTACTAAGTTGCTACAAATAATAGAACTGTGGATTTTAGAGAGAAATATAGAGTCTGAAAAATTAAAAAAAAATGTTGAGTGAGACATTTAGCGTCTTCATTTTTTATTGTAAATATCCATATTAGTGATGTTCCTATTCTTCAATATCATGCTCCGGAGCTTTGTCCATTTAAAACGGAGGGAGCTCGGGAGCTTCGGATCTACGCCACTTAAATGATCAATAAATTTAAGGCTTATTTAAGTTTTTTTTATAGCTGAAGCGGGCCGGCGATGGATATTCCATATTGCCGCCTACCACCCTATATCAGCACTGTTGTTGTAATATGTTAGTCAAGGCCCCACCCCTATCAGAGGATTTTAGGGAGCAGATGTGAGTATTATATTTTGTATGAGAATAATATACAATAATAATAATGAAAAGGAAATAACCAAAAAAATAAAATTGTAAACTAAAAAATAATATGACAGTTTGATAGTATAAAAAAGATCACAGAAATAGAAGTAAAAGGATATATATAAACGTGTAAGTTGAGGGTACAATATTTAAAGGTTTTGTTTACCAAATGTACAAGCACAATTTATTTTTCCTATCTCACATCTAGTCCCTAGGCCTACGTTTAGTCGGATCACCTTACCGTGGGAGGAAGGCTTATCTTTTGGTTGCACAACAATGTATAAAAGATAGGCTGTACCCTCCGGTTGTGGGCTAGGCCGCAATGGCCACACGGTAAGGGCCTGAGCCCCCTCAGCGCGGCAAGCCACCATGCACACAACACATGGTGTGGCAATTACCTCACTAAGGTGGCAATGGCGGTTTTGGTAGACCAAATCAACCACGACCTCCAAAGTGGCGTAATCCCCATTGTAGGTTATCGAGGGGGTTATTTAAGTTTGAATAAATTTTAAGTAACTCCATTTGTATTTGTAGGACTATTTTTATTGATTTAAATAAGTTTTGGAAACAAATAAGTTTACAAAAAAATTTGACAAAATAATCTATGCTATCACTTTTTAATTATTTATAAAATTAGTATAAAAATAGGGCGGAGCTTCGGAGTTCCAGAGATTCGGAGCTCCAGGGGTTGCTCCAGAGCTCCTAAAAGCATAGCTTCGGAGAAAATCACTAATAGAAAATTTTCAATTCGTCGTTCCTACAACTGTATCATCCTGTTTGCAACTGCGACGTTTGGCGCAGTGGCAAATCGTTCGTCTGGTGCATAAAAGTCCCCAGATCAAGTCCCGCCTAAGACTATCTATACTACGATAATATTATCGTTTGTTTGTGTTGTCTATGTATAATATATTTGGTTGCGCAGTTAGCGTTGGACTATATCGACCTTGCATATCTGTCTATATGCAAAATATATAAAATAGAATATATAAATTAATTCTGGTTGAGTTTCTAAGCGTAAAAAATAACATAGCTACGTCTACGTGTATTTAAAACAGATTTTGATTTATTTTGCCGTTGCAACAGCAATTTTTCATCTCAGCTACATATATTAGACAGAATCTATGATAATTCATAAAGTTGATTTTTTTTTCTCGGCGTGCTGTCCTACTTTAAATCGTAATGTTAGAATAATTTTGTAATTTTTTTAAATATTTTTTTTTTAAAAATAATTTTCCGATGACGCGAGCCGTTTTAAAAAGAAACGTTATTTTCCAAATTAAATGTATTCGACACAACAAAGAAACCTGAATTTAATATACTTTTAGACTTGGAGTTCCGTTCAGTTTTTTTCGTCAGTAGACGAAGCGGAAACGTTTATGGGGACGTTGGACGCGGTCTTTATGGGGGCTTATGCGTTGGTAAGTTATGATTTTTAATGTGGATTTATCTAAAATGGGTATTAATAATTTTTAAACAATGATATTCGAAAGCTAAAACCGCAGAGATCAATTCGTGAATCTAACTTAAATAATTTGCATAAGCTCTCGTTTAATTTGCATGATCGTGAATTGCGCGCAGTTGATGAGACGTTCAGTATTTTTTCGCGGTTTTCCAACCAAAAAATTCAATAGATTCAACAGTTGTGAACGCTCTTTTTAGATTTTTTCTCAATTACCTAAGATTTAAGGATTTTTAGCTAGCACAAATTATAACTGTTATGTTTGATATTTGCCTATGGTGAAATAAAAAATTTTTCTTGCGTAGCTTTTTCTATACTATAAAAAAATCAAATTCAACTGTATTTTTTGTTTTCAGGGTTTATACGTTAGCGGAGCCTTGGGCGATCGGTTCGACCCTAGATTCGTTCTTTCGGTGGGAATGTGGGGATCAGGAATCACGGTAAGTATAGAATTAATAAATCTATCACATAAAAAAATAATTTGTATACAGTGTCGCTTAAGCATGTTTGCATCAGTATGTTGCGCGCAGCTGATTGGACGTTCAGTGTGATAAATAATTATCAAAAATCAAGTATTTTTGCGCGGTTATCCAACCAAAAAAGGGGAATATTAACATTTGCGAACGCATTTTCTAGTATTCAATCTCACTTACGTAAGATTCAAGGATTCAAATATTTACATAACTACATTGTTTACGTTAAAGCAATAGAATAAAAGCAATAGAATAAATAGCAATAAAAGGAAGTGGGCGAGCGTGCAGCTAATGGCACGCGCGGTGATCTGTTAACAAAAATTTAAGGGAGTCCACATTTGCGAACGCATTTTCGAGATCTTAACGTTAAATACGTTAGATTCAAACATTAAATATTAGCGCTAAAGAATGAGCCTGAATAAAAAATAAAAATATTTGTGACTTTTTAATTTAGAAAAACAAAAATTTATATAAATTTAATGTGTGATAGTCACTTTGACTTCATAAAAACTGAGACATGTTCTGATATGACGATGAAGATTTCTTAAAAATTATTAAAAAGTCAAAGTGTCGTACGGTTCACTCACTCTTGCTTGTTCAAGTTAACACTTATTTTAGTGTTAAAGGTGCTGTATACTAAATCATGGTGTATTTTTTTCGCTTGGTTTTTGATATTAATCGATGCGCCAGGTTTCACTGAGTCAAAAAATTGTAGTACGAAAAAATTTCAGCGGTTGTCGAGATATTAGCAAAAATATCGCTTGATTATTTTATCGATTTTTTTTGCTGAGCCAGCCAAACAACAGCAAATATAATAAATTAAGTTGAAATTATATAGCCACATGTTGTTCCATTTTTTTTGATAATAAATTTTCTAAACGGAACATAAAAAAGGGGCACTTAAATTATATACTGTGCTCTGTCTTTTAATTCACATTGGCTCCCACGACATTAAAATCCCACGACAAAGTAATCACCAGAACTGCCACATAAGCTTTATAAGGCGACTATGAAACGCGCTGTAACAGTTAATATAAACAGCTTGTGATTTAAGCTGAATAGTTGGAGCTAAGAATAAAAATTTTATTAACTTATACATAACCACTATATGTACTCCCGATGACTGATTAAAAAAACAAACCACGGCACACCTGCCAAGATTGACCTGAACTCTAAATACATCAAATCGTTTATTTAAAATAAAACATTATAACTGCAATATAATAATTAAAAAGACACAGAAATAAGTATAATTAAAAATTTTGTATATTTTCGTAGGAAAATTTGCATATAAATTAACTTAAATACATCTGAATTTTTACGAGAAAGAATGCGTTTGCAAAGTCCAACGCAAGCGAAACGAAACACATCGTGGCTGGTGTTTGGTAAAAAACAAAACTTATCTGGAATAACCACGCGATATTCTTGCTAATATCTCGACAGCCGCTGAAAATTATTTTTTTTGTAATACGTTTTTTTACTCAGTAAAACCTCACGCATCGATTGATACAAAAACCAAGCGAAAAAATACGCCATGATTTATAGTTGAATTATATCTGGCTGACGTTGAAAATTAGAATGCAGACATGAAGGGACCAATTAAATCATGTTTTTTTGTGCGGTAATCATGTTTTTTTTTTAAAAAACAAATAAGAACGCAGGATTTTTTTTTAATTCCACCTTTTCACGAAGTATACAAAAATTAATCAACTTTAGCCCTTAAAAAGTTTGCATTAAGGTTCTAAATTAAGTAATTTGATTAATAGTTATTAAAATACAGTTTTTAATCTTTGTTATTAACCCGTTTTAGTGAAAATTTTTTAATGTTTTTGTTGTTAAATAGTCGATTCAATACTGCAAATATCGCGGTCAGCTAGATTTTATTTGCTTATAGTATGGCGCACCTTTAAATAAATTAAGAATTTTAAGAAAGTTGCTATATTTAGTAAAAAAATAAAAGGAATTTAATTTAATTTCATGTATTCTTGTGTTTTTTTAATAAATTTTTATTTTATTAAGTAATTGTTATTGACTTTTGTGTTTTTGTATAAGAGTTCTGTGTTTTTTGGAGAGCCACCTGATTGGTTTTATTAAGAATAGATATATATTATCAAAGGTGGATAATCTAATAAAGGTATGTCACAGCGGTCTGTAGCAGCGTGCATCATAAAATCCAATTCAGGCCGCATGTCCGGCCAAAAGCCGCACGTCCGGCCAGAAGCCGCATGTCCGGCCAAAAGCCGCATGTCCGGCCAAAAGCCGCACGTCCGGCCAAAAGCCGCATGTCCGGCCAAAAGCCGCACGTCCGGCCAAAAGCCGCATGTCCGGCCAAAAGCCGCATGTCCGGCCAAAAGCCGCATGTCCGGCCAAAAGCCGCACGTCCGGCCAAAAGCCGCACGTCCGGCCACAAGGGAGTTAATTTTGCTGCATTGCGTTCTTGTTATTTTTACCATAGTGGTGTGACGTGGCCGACTGCTCTGGCGAATATATTATTTACATTTTTCTTGTGTGAATTATTTAAACTTTTATTACGGTCGTAATAAAAGTTTAGATTATCCACCTTTGATGATACCAATAAAATACACGTCAAAATAACAATAAAATACAATACTAAAAATATTCAATTTGTGAATTTCGATTTAGCGTATCCTGAATAATGCACACTTTTTTAAACAAAAAAGAACTAAATTAATAAAAAAGATTCAAACTTTTTGTCAAATATCTTTTAGCGAGATTCGAACCTATTTATTGCTGTAGTGAAGAGACCAAGTCCAACAAGCCAGAAAGACAGAAAGCAAAAAAACTGAACAATTTAATAATTTTAACAGGCTAATATTTATTTCACTTTTCAGCAAAATAATAAGCAAATAGTAAATTTTCTATAAAATAAAAAAAGCATAAGCATAGAGAAAAAGCATAAGTCACGAAGCTATACAAAAAAATTTAAAAAATAATTTATGGCATTACTCTTCAATATGCAATAAATTAAAGATAAATTCTATCAGGGTGAAAATAGATGAGTAGTAAAGTAACCACTCGTTTTTTAGAAAATATCACATGCAGAGAAACAACTTGACGCAACTAAATAATAATTGGTTACATAACCGCTGAAAACATTTTTTTAATTTTTCTCGCTTACGGGTATATATTTTACTTCTTCCTGGCCGAGAGCGGTCACGCCCTTAATTTTAGCCTGGAAGACTTTAGCTTTAGTTAAGCAATTGAATGAAGAGCTTTGAAGCTCCAGGGGTTGGTCCACAGCTCTTGAAAGCGGAGATTTGCTCTGTTTCAGAACATTCCTGATCTCAACTACTAATTTATCTAACCTCCAATATTACCCTCCAATATTATTCTACTATTTAAAAGGGAGTTTCAGAGTTCTGGAGCTCCGCCCCTTAAAGGTGCGGTGCGGAGTCAAATTTTTGGTGAAAACGTTTTTAGTGAAAACGTTACTGCTTTCTTTCTTTCTTTTAGTTTTTTTTTCTTTTACTACTTTCTTTCTTTTTTTTTAATTCTTACTTTTAGTTCTTGCTTTCTTGTAGTTTATATTTTGTAATTTAAATTTTAATACCCATCGGCCTAAGCCTAAGCCAGGTTACAAAGCTTACATTTTGATCGAAAGGTTTATAAACTATTTTAACAGGACAATCTAATTTTCCTACCAACAATATTATTTGAAGACCGAAAATTTAAACCGCACGATAAAAGCACTTATGGTTGAATTATATCTGGCTGACGTCGAAAATTAGTTTTCCGATATGCGGTTATGACGCTAAAAAACAAATAAAATGGCAGAATTTTTTTTAATTCCTTTTTTTTATAAAGTATACAAAAATTAACCAAATTTAGCCCTTTAAAAGTTTGCATTTGGGTTTCAAATTGGGTAAATTGATAAATAATTATTAAAAAAGTGGTTTTCATCTTTATTATTAACCGCTTTCATTAGATATTTTGAATGGTTTTGTTGTTAAATAATCGATTTAATAGTGCAATTATCGAGGTCAGCTAGATTCTACTAGCCTATTATATGTTTTTACAGTTAAATTGATTAACATTAATAATGTACGTGGAAACGGATTTCGTGGAACTCTTCCCATCAAAATTTAAATAGATCGGATTTTAGCGGCGGACTTAAGTTTTTTAATGGATGGCCCGCATAAAGTTTAATCAGTGGATGACGCTTGGTGAAAAGTGAAATAAATATTAGCTGCTTGACCCGGCCTGTTAAAGTTATTAAATTGTTTAGTTTCCTTCTTTCTGGCTTGTCCTTTTATATAAAAAAATTGTTTCTGTTTTTTATATTATTTTTGTGAAATATCGAATATAATGAAATATATTTTTATTTGTTAGCATATGAAATAAAATTGAATATTGTAAAGTATTTTTCTGATCAAATGGAATTTTTGAACTTACCAAAGTTTTGATTTTGAATTTTTATAGCTATATTTGACCGTAAGCTAAAAAATTCTACATAATAATAACACTCAAGCTAATTTAAAGTCTGTGTTTATTTTCATGTTGAGTAATTTGTAAGCCATGTTGAGTAATTAATTATGCCTATCAAGGTAGAACACCACAGTTTTAACAATATTTACTTTAAGCTAAACATCAAATTAGATATTAATTTTTGGCGAAAAACAGTATGATACGATCAAATGCTGAGATTATGATGTATTCAACGGTGATAATTGCATCTTTTCCGGTTGTTTCATTTTGAGCTACACAATTTAAAGGTCAAAAACAGTTTTTGTTCTTTTAAAAAATTTGAAAAGTACAGTTTTTGCTTAAATTTTATGGAAAGTTAATATAAAATAAGGGACAAATTTTATTAGTAATTTGAAATAAAACGGAATTAAAAATTTTAGAAAAATTGAAAAAATCGAAAAAAAAAAATTTTAAAATGCAAATAAATAAATTCTGAATTAGTTTTTTAATTGAATACAATCCAAGGTATTGTTCAGGCTTATATCTAACGAATTCCAAACTTTCCTTATAATCTGTACATTAATCAATTTTTTTCTTTTAATTTTTTTGATTTGACGCCAAAAAAAACTACAAACTGAACCGTCTTATTTAAATATACATTTTAAGACCATTGACTACGATGCGCAGTAATCCAGTGGTTAGAGGTTAGAGTCCAGTGGACTTGTTCTTTTCACTACAGCAATAAATAGATTCGAATCTCGCTAAAAGATATTTGACAAAAAGTTTGAATCGTTTTTATTAATTAAGTTCTTTTTTGTTTAAAAAAGTGTGCATTATTCAGGATACATTAAAATCGAAAATCACAAATTGAATATTTTTAGTATTGTATTTTATTGTTATTTTGACGTGTATTTTATTGGTATCATCAAAGGTGGATAATCTAAACTTTTATTACGACCGTAATAAAAGTTTAAATAATTCACACAAGAAAAATGTAAATAATATATTCGCCAGAGCAGTCGGCCACGTCACACCACTATGGTAAAAATAACAAGAACGCAATGCAGCAAAATTAACTCCCTTGTGGCCGGACGTGCGGCTTTTGGCCGGACATGCGGCTTTTGGCCGGACATGCGGCTTTTGGCCGGACATGCGGCTTTTGGCCGGACATGCGGCTTTTGGCCGGACATGCGGCTTTTGGCCGGACATGCGGCTTTTGGCCGGACGTGCGGCTTTTGGCCGGACGTGCGGCTTTTGGCCGGACGTGCGGCTTTTGGCCGGACATGCGGCCTGAATTGGATTTTATGATGCACGCTGCTACAGACCGCTGTGACATACCTTTATTAGATTATCCACCTTTGATATTATGTATTTTTTTCATTGATATCGGTAACCATGCCGTGCCACCAACCAATGTAACCCAACCTAAAATGAGAAAATTGTTTGCAAGGGGCCGAACATTTGTCATAATTAAAAAACTTTCACTCTTTAAAAAACTAACTAAAATATATCAAAAAATTTAGCGGTTTATTTTAAAAAAAGTTTCAAAGATTTTAATTTTTTAGTTAGCCCAAAAAATTTACATATAAAATTTAAACTACAAACTATATTATTATCAACTATAAAATTATAAACTGTTTTTAGGTTTTATTGTTTGGATGTCTTCCGGTATTTTTTAACTTCCAGAGCAAAACTTTTTACATTTGCCTTTGGATTCTTTTCGGGCTCACACAGTCATGCGGGTGGCCGAACGAGGTGAACTAAATTAATATTTCAATATATTGTACTAATAATAATTTAAATATATTATATATTTATACATTATTTAATATTAACCTGTTCTCGTGATCGGTTACCACAGTAAAACCTTCGTCCTCGTGATAAAACCTTCGTCCTACCGCGGTGAAACCTTCATCCTACCACGGTGAAACTTTCGTTCCACAGTGTTGACATCTTCGTCTGATCATTGTGTGTAAACGTTAACGCAGTTAACCTACTTATCACCTAGGTCGTACGTAGGTGATACGTCATACATAGGTGGTACTTTATACCTAGGTGGTACGTAATTAAAATTTAAATAATTGCTAAAGAGTAAAATTTGTATAATTGCCACCGTACCAGCTTTAACCATTTCAGTTTGCTCCATCACTGCGCATTGAGCGAGGAATTTCAAATGGTTGAAGCTGTTACGATAGTAATTATGCAAATTTTATCCACGTATAAAGTATTGCGTATTACCTATGTATGACCTAGGTAATAGGTAGAATTAACTGCGGTGAAGTTTATACGCTACAATGGTCAGACGAAGATACCACAACTATCGGACGAAGGTTTCACCGTGATAACTGGAGAAAAGGTTATCACGGGAACGGGGTAAACTATATTATAATCAAAATTATTTACCATAGCGTGTCCAAGTTACATACGGCATCTAATAAATTTTTAAAACTGTTTTTTATATCTGTGAATTTATTTGATAGCTTAAAAATTCGGTTTAAGTTATTAAAAAAACAAAAGTACCCAAAAATGGTCTATTGATTACCTGAATTTTTCCGTCATAAAAAGGAATTTTGTCAGAACGACTTTCGATTCTAAGTTTTTGTTTTTATTTATTTTTGAATATTTTTAAAAGTTTTTTCATTTAAGTTTGGATTTTTGGCTTGGGCTTATTTATTTGTAGGCTAAATACTCATATAGCTGGCCTCAATGAATTTCATTATTAAAGCGTGTTTCATGGCCTATTTATCAACAAAGAAATCAAAAATTTTGAGCAAAAATGCCTCATATTAAATATTGAAAATCTTGTTTTACCATTTATTTATCAATTTGCTCAATTTGAAACAAAAATACCAATTTTTTAAGGGCAAAATTTTACTAATTTTTAATACTTTTTATGAAAAAACAGTATTTAAAAAAATTGTGTTCCTACACTTATTTTTTTAAACGTATAAACCGCACAATTTTAACTGGTTCTCTCATTTTCCCATCCAATTCCTTTTAAGTTCTCCTTACTAGCTCAAACAAATCTAATTTAACCATAAAATGCATGTTTTAGTTTTACTATTTTATTTTTTATTACGCACAAACCAATGCACAAACAAGCGGTAGTTCGACTGTAAATTATCATTTTTTAGGTTACAATTATGGCCAATTGGTTTGGTAAAGGAAATCGGGGATTTGTTTTAGGTTTGTGGTCCGCCTGTCAAAGTGTCGGGAACATTCTTAGCGGGCTTTTGATACCTCTTTTTATTCCATATGGTTACGAAGTAAGATTCTTTTTTTAAAGCGAGGCCTAATAGATGGTATCTTTAAACGCATTCGATTAAATGCTTAGTAGATTTTTCTATCAAAAGTGTTTAATTTATATAAAACTTTTAGTCTTGTTTACTTAAGCATATGTGCTTAATCCAGAAAATTTCATGAGATTATTTTTTGTGCAGACGCCGCCTTTATAATACTGTAATTCCTGAGTCATCGCAAAGAAGATATTTGAACACGCAGCCGCTTTATTCGAGGCATTCCATTCAGCAGGCAATGTTATACGCACTTTAGCTAAAATAACTTCATGGAATTTGATGGATTTAGAGATTAAACCACGCAAATAATGTAAATACCGGTATTTTTATTGATTTCTCAGCAAACATTGCAACAAAAATGTTGGGTGTTTCATTAAACTTGGACGATTTCAAAAGATCCATAAAATGTGGTTTGGTAAAATCGTAAACAGCTGCGAAAATTAACCATGTTCAATATATCAAGTTTTGCTTTCTAACACTAAATTAAGTTGTTTTCTGTGTCGTGCTTTCATTTTCTTTAACATTCTTTTGACTAAAACTTAGAAGCAACGTCCTTTCTCTGTATCTCTCTGCGCGTAACACTTTTTAATTATTTGGGCGAAAAATCACGTATTTAATGCAAAAAAGACCGGTACCAGCACTGAAAAATGTTTTACATTCGATTTTTGGTTAGGTATTTCCTTGGATACTTAGACGGAGAAAGAGATTTAATTTTTCCGTCTGAACACTCGAATCAGAGAAAAGGTTAGGTTTGATAATTATGGCAAATTTTTACCATGCCATTTTGCATATTTGTTTTGAAGCAGATGTATGACTCAATAATGATTTATGTAGATTTATGTGTTTTTGTTTTTAGTATGCCTTTTTGGTAACGGGAAGTTTAATGTTTTTTGGTGGAATTGTGATTTTCTTCGGAATTGTGTCCTCTCCAGAAGAACTTGGTATAACTTTAAAATTTAAGCTTTACACGAAATTTGAAAAAAATTCAAACATTCTGGCTATTAAGAGTGTATGGTGCGAAATCAGCATGTAATGAACTTTTTAGTAACTTTGTTTTGCAATTTGCAAATTTAATAACTTATACAAAAACAAGATACAATGAAGATTTTATAGATTTTAACACATTTACTAATAATTTTCATAATATTATATTGTGTGAAACCAACTTACGAATAACCATCTTAATAAATTTTTTATTAAAGTTTTCTGCTCTCATTCTAAAGTGAAATTTAAAAACAAAATAACTGCCAAAATAAGCTAACCCCTTTAAAATTTTTATCGCGGCTCAAACACCGGAGTGTATATCGCGCCTTAAATGTTCTTTGTAATGAAGAAAATCTGAACCTAGTCGATCGCATCAGTTTAATATTGATTTGCACTGAGACGATTGTTTTTTTTTCACGTTTGAGACGCATTTTTTAACCTAAAAAAAGTCTGGCCGAAAACTACGCGCATTGAACAATGATTATTGTTGCTAACGGAAAAATCGTTTATATTTTATAAAAATGTCAAATTAATACACAAATGATGTCAATACGTAGTTTTGGTTATTACCCTCCATATAGACAAAATTTTTATTGTACCTATCGGTTCGCCAAAAATGTTTGCTCAATTTTTTCACAGTGCAATGTATTTTTTATAGGAAGTTTTTTTTTGTTACGTAAATGTAAAAGTAGATAAAAATCAATGAAATAAATGGTCTAAAAATTTCGTACGACAACGCACGTATTTTTTAAGATTAATACGATTCTTGTCTATTATTGGCACGAAAACGTAAGAATAGATAAAAATCAATAAAATTGCTGACAAAAAATTTTTAGAGCCTGAAATTTTGTACGAAAACGCCGACGACAGTTATAACGTGATTGTCCAACCAGAGGTGCGCCATGAAAAGCCGCCACCTATCAATTTCTTCAAAGCTATCCTTCTTCCTGGAGTTTTGGCGGTAAACGTTTTATTTTCGTCATTTTTGGGATTTAGTGCTGCTTTTCGAAGCTCTGGAGCTTTGGAGCCCTGCAGTTTTATCTTTATGTTTTCTGAATAATTGAAAAGAAAAAAGATTTCTTGGGGTAGTAATATCAATTAATCGGCAATTTCAACGTTCAACCAAGCCTGTGAAATATAAATAACATTTGAATAAGGCCCCTTAGCTGTTCAAAGCAGCTCTTTATTTTTCGTAATAAGCGTCACCAAAAATCTTACGCGTTATTGGTGTCACCTAATGCCTTAACTGAGTGACGATTGATAGAACGTAAAGGGTTATTTTGTTGTTTTTTTGCGTTTATTTATTTTAATATTTATTATTTATTTTTTTCAGAGACAGAAAATACATAAGCAAATATGCACCGCACTGAATATGCGCACCCAATATGAAAATTGTGGATTAGTTTTTAATTTCGGAGTACTTTAAACAAATAGTGCGTGTTACAAAAGCAAATTAATTGTTAAAGCATTTAAAAATTGTACTCATATGTTATCTTTAGAAGAACTGAAGCATAGCTGTTTTGTTTGTTTTATTCGCTGAATAAAACAACGAAGAATTAAAGATCAATCTAAACAAAACATTTACAAACTTTATTGTAAACAGTAGTGATGTTCAATCTTCCAATATCATGCTCCGGAGCTCCAGCCTTTTAAAGCAGAGTGGGCTCCACCCCCCTTCAAATAGCGTGGGAAACAGCTTGAAATACACTTAAGGTTACTTTATGTACATTTATAAGACTATTTTTATCGTTTTAAGTAGGGTTTGAAAGAAAATTAAATTACAAAAAACTTTTATCAAAATAATCTATAGCATCGCTCTTTAGCTCTGAGTTTCGTTTCAGAGCGGCCGTTTGATATTATTGATAATAGTGATTTTTTTCTTTCTTTTATTTTATATTGTACGCGATTGTTATAACTGTGACTTGTGCAATAAAATCTTCTAATCTAATTTAAAAGCGAAGCTCCGTTCTGGAGTTCCGGAGCACATCACTAGTAAAAGGTTTATAATAAACCTGACTCCCAACTAATTATTTATTATAAATCATAATAAGTTTTGTTGTTTGAACTTTTTATCATAATACGGTTTCCCATTTTCTTATTTTAGTGAACAAATACACAACTTAGACTTGATGTTTGTAATCTTTTTTTTAGACACAGAAGTTTTTCTTGCATGATCTTTCCATTAAGATATGATCATTGTTTCGGTATATGCTGTAAATGGCTTTTTTAAAACTGGTCAACTATGCTTACGTTTTATGGTTGCCCTTTTTCTTTTAAATATAATATTGGAACAACCAAATTGTTGCCTTTCCTTCTTCTTTTTATTATTCAGACGCTCATTATCTGCAAATCGATAATTGTTTCAGTATATGATGGGTATAGCTTGTCTAAAACTGGTCAACTACGCGTTTTTTCTGTTTGCTCACCAATCTTTCTTTCAAATACGAAACAACCAAATCGTCGCGTCGCTTCTAGTTCTTCTTCTTATTATTATTATTTAAACGCTTATATTTTAAAATCAATAATTGTTTAAGTATATGCTGTCTAAAACTCGTCAACTAGGCGTTCTTCCTCTGGTTGACAACGTATCTATCTTCCAAATACAATTGGAAAAACCAAATCGTTTCTTTTTCTTCTTTATTTATTATTATTATTATTTAAACGCTTATATTTTGAAATCAATAATTGTTTTAGTATATGCTGTGTATGGCCCGTCTAAAACTCGTGAACTACGCGTTATTCTTCTGGTTGGCAACGTATCTATCTTCGGAATAAAATTGGAAAATCACATCGTTTCTTTTACTTCTTCTTTTTATTATTATTATTTACACGCTTATATTTTGAAATCAATAATTGTTTCAGTATATGCTGTGTATGGCCTGTCTAAAACTCGTCAACTAGGCGTTCTTCTTCTGGTTGACAACGTATCTATCTTCCAAATACAATTGGAAAAACCAAATCGTTTCTTTTTCTTCTTTATTTATTATTATTATTATTTAAACGCTTATATTTTGAAATCAATAATTGTTTTAGTATATGCTGTGTCTAAAACTCGTGAACTACGCGTTCTTCTTCTGGTTGGCAACGTATATATCTTCGGAATAAAATTGGAAAATCACATCGTTTCTTTTACTTCTTCTTTTTATTATTATTATTTACACGCTTATATTTTGAAATCAATAATTGTTTCAGTATATGCTGTGTATGGCCTGTCTAAAACTTGTCAACTACGTGTTCTTCTTCTGGTTGGCAACGTATTTATCTTCCAAATACAATTGGAAAACCCAAATCGTTTCTTTTTCTTCTTTATTTATTATTATTATTATTATTTAAACGCTTATATTTTGAAATCAATAATTGTTTCAGTATATGCTGTGTATGGCCTGTCTAAAACTTGTCAACTACGCGTTTTTCTTTTGGTTGCCCACGTATTTATCTTCCAAATACAATTGGAACAACCAAATCGTCGATGATCTTTCCATATGGTACGATGTAGGGGGTGTCGTAGGAAGTGTCGTTGGAGGAATTATTTCGGTAATATTTTTATTTTGCTTTTAGAATCTAGTGAATTATGTATTTTGTATTTATACTCTTAATTTAATATAAAATAATTATAATTTTGTTATTATATTTATTTCTATTATTAATATTATACTTATTATTAATGTTATTATTGAAAATTATTTATATAGGACTTTATTGGATGCCGAAGCCCTGTGGTGTTTATTATGTTGGTATTGTCATTAGGCTCTCTTTATGGATATAGCAGTAAGCTCAGTTTTAAATATTTATTATGATTTTGAGTTATTATTGTTTGATTATTATTATCAGAAAAACAATGCCCGATTTTGGACTAGATTTTTTACAAAAATTTTTCAAAAAAAGTAGCACGTGTAGAACTTCCAGGATTTTACATTTTGAAATAATATCAATTGTTTTAAAAAAATTTTTAAAAAAATTACAGTTTCTTTAAGTAGTTTTTGCATTTTCAACTCGGAATTTTACAGCGATGTGGAACCGAAGGAACTTTGAAACTAAATAATTTTTTCACATTAATATAAAATATTTATTCTTATACAAGCAAGATTTTTGGTTCATGGAAATTACCTCCGATGACCTCTGGTAGGGAAGGAACTTACCTCCGATGACCGCCAAAAAGCCAGAACTTACCTCCGTTACCTCTGCTAGGGAGGAACTTACCTCCGTTGCCTCCGATAGGGAGGAACTTACCTCCGATTGCCTTTCTTTTAATCAACCGATGGAAAAAAGGGGCGTCGAGTATAGGCGTTTTACATTATATTTGTGATATTTTAATAAAATGTTCAGAACACAACATAATAAGACATTTGTTTTTAACACTGCGTAATAAGAATTAAAACAAGAATACTATTTTCAATTTTATATTAATGTACTTTTCTAGTTTACGAGTTAAAATAATAACATCCTTATGCGCAAAAAATTAAATCATATAATTTTTTCTTTTTAGTTACACCTATTTAAATATATGTGCATATAAATAATAAAAAAATCAAAAAGCCTTCAAATATTTTAAATACGAAGTCTATTTATTACTTAATAGGGATTTTATTTTGGAGTAAGCGCACTGAACAAAACGGGAGTTCTACCGCGCACTAGCATAAACAATTATAGTTTATTTAAACATTAAATTAAACATTAAACAATTTAATTAATAAAAAAATAAATTAAACGTTAGTACCATAATTTTTTGTTAAAACTCACAAAAAATTGCTTTTTTTTATGCTTGCAAAGATTGAATTCTTGTATTGTTTTTGTTTTTGATTTTCGCATTGTTTTGCCACGTTTTTTTACCACGTAAAAATCTCCTACAGATTAAATATTTTTTACGGGAACGAAACACGAAGGTACTAGACACGAGGGTACTGGACACGAAGGCACTGGGTTTAAAAAATTGCGTTCACCACAACCTCGCAGCAAAATCGATTCATTATGCATGGGGGGACACGACGGTACTGGACACGAGGGTACTGACAAACGAAAAACACCCTCCCGTATAAATCGGGATAAACTCATTGCATAACAAGTTTGTTTTATATTTAAAAATCATTTAGTTTGTTTGAATGACTTATAAAAGGTAAGATTATAAAAAAAATTATTTAGAAGACATAAAACAAAAATATAAATTTCATAACATTAAAACAATTTCGTGTTATTTGTCTCCATTTTCGTGCATTTGTTTTAAATAATAGCTTTAAAAATGCTGAGAAGCTATGAGACTATTTGAAAGATAATAAACATTAAGGTTGCTGTTATGATTTTATTGTGCTTTTAAAACATTTTTGTGGTTATTTTTCGTGGTGTGTAAAAAATGAATTCTTCATAATGCCTTCGGAAAAATAACTACAAAAATAATTGTGAATAATTCTGCTATTGATAACCTTGCAAAAACATTTTAGTAAAATATTTTCCGAAAAAATATTGCTTGCCTTTTTTAAAAGTAAATTATTCGGTATTTTTTAAAAGCACACTATTATTAAAATATTATCAAAGTTTAGCTTACTTTTTGGGTTTTGCTTTGGCTTAGGAAAATAAAGTTTACTGTGCAATGGTGGGGTTTTGAAGACTCCCAACGATCCATTGTTGAATTATTTTACTCACGACTCTATACTTAGATGTAAATGAATAAAATATAATACATGAAAAATCTCAAAATAGTATGTTTTTGGGTTTTAAAAGCACATTTTGTTTATTTTGTTTTAAATGATCAACATGTGTTTAAGTAAATTCCCTAAGATAGAGTAGACTAAAAAGGCAAAAAGTTATTTTTTGTATTTCTACTATTAAAATCTATTTTTTCAGAAGTTATTTTTTCAAAAAATTTTATCAAAAAATTAATTATTTTAATCAGGAGTCGATGATAAGAGTCTAAATAAAAAAAATGACAGCAAACAAACTGTGCGATTCGCTTCGTATTTTCATACGAGTGTATGTTTTAGAAAAAAACAGTAATTAAATAACTTCTTAGTGTTCTCATTCCACTTATAATTGTTTAATATTAATTTTTTAGTTTTTTGCAAAGAAAGGGTTTTGAGGTTTCAGAGGTTTGGAGTAAGCTTCAACCATTATTAGTGTTTTTATTAAAAACCATTGTATAAATTGTGTATAAAATGACCTTCAAAAATTTCGTTCAATTATTATGTTTTTTTATTTTTTTTATTATTAAATTGAATTATATTTAAGCAAGCAAAAATGGACTTATGTAACGTTTAATTGTCTACGCATTTAAACGATTAAAATTTAGTTTAGATCATTCAGTTTACAAAATTTACGTATTTGTGGCAAACGTATTTTTTCTTAGTCCATTACCCTCCCTCGTGTCCTGGAATCCTTTTTTACAGATAAATTTGTTTTGCAAATTTTGTAATTATTTTAAAAAAAATTATTTTATTTAAATCTACTAATATCTGCAACTTTAAATTGTTTTAATCAATTTATTTATATCATAAATTGTCACAATTAAATTACCTTTCAATCAAGTTTTACAATAGAGAGTCGAGAAAACAAACGAATTAACCCAAAACAATAGACAAAAAAAAGAAATAGGAAAGGAGGCTGATTTCCGGAGGTACGTTCCGAGGTTGCGCGGCTATCGGAGGTAAGTTCCCACTTGCGCGACAGAAGGAGAAAAATCGGAGGTAAGTTCCGGGGTTTTTTCGGCGGAGGTAAGTTCCTCTACCCCCTCTACCCAGATTTTCTAGAGGCACTGGGTGGAGAAATTAATTTTTAAATTTCTCATAATCACAATAAAATATAGATATTTTGTTCCATAAAACATTTTTTTTTGACATAAGCAAGATTTTTTAGAAACACTGGGGAATAATATAATAATAACAATAAGTTCAATAATTTTATAATAAACGCGCTCATAATGTCAATCAATGTGAAATTGTTTCTTCATTAAACTTTTTGTTTCAGTTTAATATAAGCAAGATTATATAGGAACACCGGGGAAAATTCAATAAACACTCTCAGTGGATTTTTGCCTTCATACAACATTAGTTTCAGTCTTTTTGAAGCAAGATTTTCTAGAGACATCGTCGGAGAATGCAATACACACTCTTTTAAATTTGTTTGTTCTTGTCCGACATAAGCAAGATTTTCTAGAGATACCGAGGGAGAATGTTATACACATTTTTATAAATTTATTCGTTCTTTTCCGTTATCCGTTATAAGCAAGATTTTCTAGAGACACCGGGGGTGAAAGTCATAAACGCTATCGTCATGACAATCGTGGGGATTTTTGTCGGCGGGCCGTATAATTTGATCGCCGCGACCGTGGCCGCAGATCTGGGGACACAGCCTGCGCTGGCTGGAAACGCCGAGGGTTTAGCAACTGTTACAGGTAATTTCAAATTTTATAATTGCTACTATTATTATTATTTTTTGATTATTGTTATTTTTTATTATTATTATTATGATTTATTAATATTATTTTTATCATTATAACTTTTATAATTAATTATCATTATTATTGTATATTACTATTATTATTATTCTTATTATTATTATTACTTTTATTGTTAATTATGATTATTATTGTTTTTATTTGATTATTATTACTATTATCATTATTTTTCTTATTATTATTACGAATCCTGCAAATTTCATAAATAGGCGAAACTTTCATAAACTTTCATAACTTTCAAAAACAAAACGAAATTTCATAAACTCATGCTAACAGGAAAATCATAGTTACTAACAGTTTACTAACATTGATCTTACAATTTACTAACATATCATAACAAATCAGTATCGAAAAACTGTAACTGTTGTAAATTCCTCAATATTGCTTGTGATTTTTCATATGCAATTTAGAAATTAATTATTTTCTTTAAATAAATAAATTCAAGAAGCAAAAATTAAACCATTTTATGGGTATTCTAAACAACACCTAATTCAGAAAAATTATACATATTTATTTGACAACGAGCTTTTTTTAATCATTGTTTGGCATATTGGCAAAAATTAATAGTTTAGAAATAGGAAAAAATAGGCAACTACATAATATATTAACCAGGCTTTACAAAATAATAATATATATATAATATAAAATAAATATAAAATTTATATATATATATATATATAATATAAAAATAAAATATAAAATTTTTTTGAGGCAACCCATTCACCGGCTGTTAGTTTTTTCATACGCAAAGTTATAAAATGAACTGCGTATGGCTATACACAGTGTAGGTAGATGACATAAAACTCTATCTAGCCATACGCAGCTCGTTTTATAATTTTTCGCAAGGAAAAAAGAACATCCGGTGGCCGAAATTAAGGCCTGGCCGATTTTAAAACAGTTATTTTATACCGCCGAAAAATTGGTCGCTTAAAGCGGACAAAAATTTTAAAGAAAGTATCCCCTAACAACCTATTTTCAGCGTTTTTAGTAGAAAAAAGCTATTTTGAAAATTGAGCGCTAAGCGGAGCGAAGAGCGATAAAATTTAAAAAAAAAATTGTTTCCACGTTGTCTTCACATTTTTACTTCAGCTAACCTGAAAGGGGGACAACTGTTACAACACCATCTGACGACGTCTTTGGTATATTTATATTTTTGTATATAATATTGTTTAGTTTATATTTTTAATGCTAATAATACAATTGCTTTGCCGTTAAATTAAAACCCTTCCAGGTTTAATCGATGGCACGGGTAGCATAGGATCAGCAATCGGACAAGTGATAGTTCCATGTATCCATAAATTTTTCAACTGGACTTTTGTTTTCTACCTCTTTATTATTATGGTAAGATAAATAATCTTTTATAAATTGCAAAATATTCTAAATTATTATAATTCGGTTTTGGTTAAAAGTTAATTAGCTCAATTCTTATTAAGTTTAGAGGTCAATAAGGATGAATCCCTAATTCTTTTAAGTACAATCAATCCAATACCTAGTACAATTTTGTTTACGTTTCATAGGCAGGGGCAGTTTGAAACTCAGGGTTTTTGTTGGATCAGGTTTAAGTTACAAGAAAACAAAAAAAAAATATTTGTATTACAGTTTTATCGACAGTAAAATCTGAAAAAAATTGAATTTTATAAAAATTAAAAGCCTATTTTAATGTTTTAGCTATTTTTAAACGCTTAAAACTGAGTTTAATAATAAGTTATTTTATACAAATAATTATATGAAAAAACGTTTCATGTATTATTTTTAACAGTTTCAAAATAAATATTAAAAACCAGACTGCGCCAAGTTTTTTAACGGCAACCTTAAAAACTATAATGAATTTTCAAAAAATCCACAAAATTGCCATCTTTATTTTGGGCGTTGAAAATAAATCGGCACTTTTAAGAAAATTGTTGTTGAAAAAAAAAAAATAAACGGCTCCATTTTAAACGTTAACAAAAAATGTATTTTTTAAAAAACTCACATTTTTTTAACACGAACTTTTTTTATAGATAGGGTAACGGACTTAAATTCGGCAGCCTTAATTTCGGCCGTATGCTATTATTTTTGCCATGCGCAGAATTATGAAATAAACTGCGTATGGCTGCATAGATCGCCATACCGTTTATCCACCAGCTATACGCATTTGATTTTATGGCATGACAAAAATTACAGCCGGTGGTCGAAATTAAGGCTGGCCTAATTTAAGTCAGTTACTTTAATATTTTTTAAATTGCTGCCATTAAAATTAAAGCGGTGGCCACGGTGAGTCTGTTTTTATTTCTAATATAATTAAAATATGTTATTGCATGTGTTAATTGTAATCAGCAGGCATTTAAGCTTAATTTTTGCATACTTTTCTTCCTTTTTTATTCTCTACTTTTTTTAGAACTTTTTGGCCGCCCTCTGTCTTTTGCCGAGGTTCCTACGGGACTGTCGTATGATCTGCTGTCGACCGCGAGACGGAGACGAATCGCCGCTGATCGGAGGCGAACACTCCAGAGCGACGCTTTATTCCGGAAGTGACTAATTTACCACGATAGAATGAGTCGGAATTCCCATATAATAGTCGACACTCTGACTATATTTGTCCTCTAACAGGAAAATGGTATAAACGTTCTTGGTCAGAGACATGTGGATTTTTTACTGACTGTGACTCTGTATGTCGTGGTACTAAGGACGAATTTCAATCTCGAAACGAACTAACATAGGTCAAAACTGTACGATTTTATCATTAGAACGAAGTTCAATTCCGGAAATGAATAATTTGCATAGTCTCCAATCTCGTAACCAGCTAATAGAGTACGAAACTGTGCGGTTTCCGGAGTAAAGAGGCTCTACTCCGAAAATGACTAATTTACATATAGTTTATAATATAAAAACGAGCTAGTATAGCACAGAACAAAACTGTATGATTTCGAAAATAGAACTTCGCAAATGACTGATTTGCATAGTTCTCAATCTTGAAACCAGCTAATATAGTACAAAACTGTACTATTTTCGGCGTAGAGCGACGCTCTATATTCTGGAGTAATTTACATATAGTTTCCGTTCTTGAAACCAGCTAATATAGTACTAAACTTTATCATTTCCAGATTAGAACTCTGAAAATGGACTAAATTACAAACAGTTTTTTATCTCGAAACCATCAAATATAGCACACAATCGTATGCTTTCCAGCTTAGAACTCCAAAAATTAGAACTTAATTGTCTTTAATCTTAAAATGTGCTAATATAGTACAAAACTATACAATTTTCGGTGTAGAGCGCCGCTCTATTCTGAAAATAGCTAAGTTATATATAAATTATAATTCCTAAACGAGCTAACATAGTACAAAACTGCATCGCTTCCAGAGTAAGCTCCGAAAATGATTAATTTAAATAGTTTGGAATATCGAAACGAGCTAATATAGTACGAATCTACCGTATGATTATAATTTCACGCTCTATTTCGGATTGATTAATTTGAAATTATACTAATTTACAAAGTATAATTTTCAATCCCGAAACGAGCTAATCGTCGTTACTACGGCAAAATGAGCCACTTTCTTTATAAAATACACGTGACTGTGACTTATTCTGTAGTTAATAGGGTCCGGTTTTGAATTTAAAATGAGTCACAGACACACATATTTTATACGAAGTGTGGCTTATTTTGCCGTAGTAACGACGTAATATAGTACAAAAGTATTGTATAGTTACATTTTTCAACTGCCTTACTGAAGCAGAACTGTAACGGGGAAGGATTTGAAAATTTGAATTTGAGAAATTTTAATTTTTTTCTGTTCAGTCTGGGGCTTGTTTTATAAAAGTTTACACTTTCATTTTATAATGTATCTCCGCCTATTTTTTGTAAGATACATGATAAGGATTTATTGATTTTAAATGCAGCGGGGAGTTTCTCCGCTCGGCAAAAATAGTGCTCAGCGCTGATTGGTCCGTTCTCATAAACTCGACAAACTGTCCCCTACATCTTTCAATATTATTTGAAAAAAATTAGGCGGAGCCTTGTAAAATAATAATTTACGAATGTTTTTATGAAACAAGTCTTGGGTCGCATTTTCTTTTTTTTTAATGTTGTTGTTTAAATAAAAATCAGCTTGCCGACCCGCGAATACTAAAAATCTCGGTCCGGACCGGCCCGGTCTGTCAGATATAGGCTATAAGACATAAGATATAAGACTAAAAACCACACCCCTGTTTATTATATAGGCCGGTCCTATTTAGAAATCCGAATTAAAGCCATAAATATCGTCAGACGGGAATATTCGTGAAAATAAACATTTAAAATTATTGTTATTTATTATTATTGATATTAATGTTATTGTTATTTATTCGTTTATAATCCAGCAATCTCATAAAAAAATCGTTTTCAAAATTTAATCGAGGCCAAAGGAGCAGGATTTGGAAGGTTTGCAAACGCAATTTAACCAAAAAATTTAAATCAATATGTAGGCAAATAAAATCTAGCTGGACTGGAAAACTGCAGTATTGTATCTACTATTTTACAACAAAACCATTCAAAATTTTTAACAAAAGTGGTTTAATAACAAAGATAAAACCCGTAATTTAGTAATTATTTATCAAATTACTTAATTGGAACCCAAATTCAAATTTTTTGAAGGCTTAGTATAGTTAATTTTTGTCTATTTTGTAAAAAGGTGGAATTAAAAAAAATCTGCGTTCTTATTTGTTTTTTTTTAAACAAAACGCCATAACCGCACAATTTTAATAGGTCCCCTACTCATGTCTGCATTTCATAGTTAAATTATGTCTGGTTGACCTCGTAATTTAGTTCGGAGACATGAGAGGACAAATTAAAATTGTGCGGTTCTGACGTTAAAAATCAAATAAGAACGCAATTTTTTTTAAATCTGCCTTTTTACGAAATATACAGAAATTAACTAACTTTAGCTCTTAAAAAATTTGCGTTTTGGCTTCAAATTCAGTACTTTGATAAATAATTGTTAAAAATAAGAGTTTTGATCTTTATTATTAAACCATTTTTGTTAAATATTTTGAATTGTTTTCTTGTTAAATATTCCATTGAATACTGTAATTATAGAGGTCGGCTACATTTTTTTGCCTATATGTAAATTACGAGGTCAGCCAGATATATTTCAATACCATAAACAATACCACAAACAATACCACAAGAATAATTTGCGTTTATTGCCTGGGTTACTTATTTTACTATTTATTGCAACGTGTACTGCGATAATGAAACTTTGAGATCCAATGTGGTATGCTTAAAACAAAATATACTCTGATTTTGGCGGGCCATAATTAAGGCATATAATAGCTGTATTTATGGCGTGCTCCCATTTAGGGCTACTTCAATTAGGTCGCACACGGCAAAAACACAGACACAGTCTTTGTAAACACAGTCGAAATATCAAAACTGTGTGCAAAAAATGTGCATTTTTGAATTAGGGTCTTAAATGTGTTTTTCTGTGTTATATTTCTGTTTTTACCGCCAAAAGAAGCCCTGTGCCTACTGAAAATCAGTTGTGATAAGCGCTCCTTACTTGTTTTATGAGAAAGCTGGATTAATCCCTTTTATAAACTTTTTCTGAATATTAAAGCAAAAAAAACGCGTCTTAAACCTGGATAAAAACAGCTCCACTACTAGAATTTTGTAGCGGCTTTTTTGATTTTGTAAATTTGGAAAAGTGGGTCTTGAAATAAAGTCTACAGTAATATTTGCTAAATAATAAATTTACCGCCACTGTACTGTTAAAATTCGTCATCACATGAACCCCTATACGTAAGATGCATCTGGCGAATTATATTTAGAATCTGAACCGCGAAAATAATCAGAAAAGGTCAAAGTACGGGCATTCTGTTATAATATTGATTGCAATATGATCTGATATTTTTCCCCTTTTTGTGACACCTTTGTTAAGCGAAATGTTTTAAACAAGCTTTTGTATGAGTTGTTTTTTCTCATGCTAAGTTGATTCCTGATGTTTACAGTTGTACAATTATACATATCATTTTTGGTAATAATTTGTAATAACGAAGGCTATTTTTAAATGCAGAAGCTAAGACTCTGCATTATTTAAATGAATGAAATAAAGTATTAAAAATATAACTGTTATTATTATTAAACTATTAAAAATATAAAAATCAGCATTAGTTTTTTACTCATACTGCGGCTAAAGTTGTTACGCAAAGTAAAAATTCTACAATAATATGAAATATACTTTTATAGTAAAGGTTTTAATTAAAAAATTAATAAAACATTGAAAAATGCCGAATAAATGTTAAGCTTTTTTACGTGTTTTTTAAACATATTTTTGATATCAAGACACCAGTTAAAATAATAGAATTTTCGTGAATCAGATACTCAAGCTGTATTTTTTTATTAGTATAAAATTTTTTTTAACAATATTGAAAACTGATGTTTAAAATTAATAGCCTAAATGATTTTAAATGTTGCTCAAATAAATATGACAAGCAAAGACAGTGTAACGAAACGTGTAAAAAAATATTTATTTAAATAATATAAAATACTGTGTTATTAATATTACAGTATAAAAATTATATAAAATATCGATTTAAAATTATATAAAATATTGCAGTTTGTACAAAATAACATGATTTCGTAAAACATTTAAATAAACATATCTTACTAACGGAACGGTTGATATGTAAAAATACTTTATTGATGTTTTAGCCCAATCCTTCTATTGGCGAAGTATTGTTTTTTTAAAAATTTTCTAGTTCATTTTAATTTCCTGCAAACTTCATCACAACCAACTAAAACTTCCAGTAAAAAACTATGTTTACAGTATATTCCGAATATATTCATAAAACAAAAAATAACAACACTTAATAGTTGTAATTTATACGTAAAATTAATAACTATGTTTAAAAGTATCAATTTCTAATGCAGAACTTTAAAGTCATGTTTGAGTCAGGCTTTTTTTTGAATCAGGTAATAAAAATTATCGTTTAGAGCAAAATCGAATATTTTAAAGTTTTATTTTTACTATTAAAAATTCATTAAACGTATACTGGAATACAAAATAATATCGATTTCTTTGGGTTTGTTCACATGACTAATATAATTGTATTTACCAAACAATTGAAAGAGACTTTTAATTTTTAAGACAAACAATTTAGTAGATACTAAATTCCGCTCGGTAAAATATAACTTAAATACAAACAACTAAAACAAAAAATGAACGCTACTAAAGCTTTCAGCAGCTTTAAAAATAAAATTTATTAAAATTTATTGTAAAATTTTGATAAAATCTTATTAATCTTATATTAAAGGTAGCGTACTAAAACATTATTATTTAACCAAATTTGCATCTTCCTCACGAATTAACATTAACCAAATTACCAAGTATATAGTTGTTATTTTTATAATTTACTATTTACAGTAACATAAACCAAATAAACATTCGTTTAAAAAACAATTTAATTTATTTATAGTTTTATAGAAAAATAACAGGAAAAACGCACATCTTTCAAGCCGAACAGTTTTAAACTTTTAAAATAATGAATTTTTTGATTTATTGCATTTTTAGCTCAAATCATGTTTTAAGACTAAAATCCGTTTGAGACTTTTAAAATTAGAATGTATAAATTGAGATTATTAGCTCGGATTTTTCTCGGCTTTAAGCCCTTGAAATTTTGTACCAGCCACTTAAACAAATATCTAATCTATTTCGTTACCTTTGTAATTTAAATACATAATTACAATAGCAGTTTACCAGGGGACATTAGACAAAAATAAAACAAAAAAAACAACATAAATTTTCAATATATTTCTGCGAAAACCTAAACTTGGCAATTTAACTGCCATGAAAAACTAATAGAGTACACAATTTTTTCAAATATTGTAAAACAGGCAAACAGAATTATCGTCATTACTCTAACACAATGAGTCAGAAGCGTCGTAAAATACTCGTAACTGTGACTCTTTTTATACCTTAACGCACAACTAATATAAACAACATAAGTCAGAGTCACATTAATTTTATACCGATTGTGACTTTTTGTGTTAGAGTAAACGACGTACGTATACTGTAAACCTGTGACATATATACCGCGATGTGGTCACAAGAAATAAGTGAATGACTGTTATGGATCACCAGATACGTAGAAACCGTATTTATAAAATAAGGCATACTTAAAAAAAGCACTTTTGAACACTACTAAAAAACTATAACCTTGTGAAATTTGAAAAACAAACACTAAAAATTAAGCCCCTAACTACATTAAGCGTAAATGCAAATATAGATTGTAAGTAATATTTAAATATACGGCTTGAATTTTAAAGTTTTCTAAGTATCAAATTCTGTCACTTTCTAACAATTCTAAGCAAGCGTAATTTTTAAACTTTCCCTGATAACAAACTAGCCTTAAAAAATGCTCTAAGAATAGAGCAGGAAAAAGGGGCGATTTTTCCCCGGGCGTATGTTTAGACAGAAAAGATGTGGACTAGTCTGAGATGGAGATCACTTTCTAACAATTCTAAGCAAGCGCAATTTTTAAACTTTCCCTGATAACAAAAACAAACATAACTATTTAAATTTATATGAATTTTTTTTGAGAAATATATTATTAAAACATCATGATAATGTATTTTTAAAAATAAAAAAAAGTTATATAATAGAAAAGACTAAACACAAAAAATTATAAAAAAGTTGAATTGTCAAAATGTATAGAATAGGCTGCAAAATGTTTTTTTAACAGAAATCATGTCGTGTGATAAGATTGAAAAAATATCTTTCATTCACTAAGCGGTATTAAAAATGTTGGGCTATAAAATAAAATATTTTGGGGGTTTAAAATCGTGGTTATTAAAATAAACAATAATTGTTATCAAAAACTTCAAATTGTTTGTAAGTTGTTAGTCTCATCTGCAGATCATGTTATAATAAATTTTTCATTATATTTTGTTTTATATAACAGTAAAAATTATGCTAAAAACTTACTAGACTAAAATTTTAAACAAAATTTTGCGAAGTTAATATTGAAATTTGAGAATTTCCAACGCAAAAGTTATTTAAACAAGGTATGTCGTTCAGAGGGGGGGGGGGTGGTGAACTTAAAATGACTTTGTTCAAATTACCTAGCAAATGATTTTGCAATATTATTTGCAAAAAAATTCCTAAAATAGGTTATTAAATGCAACTTATGTTGTGGAATTTCCTATCTGATTTACAAACTATATTGCGTACTTAAATCGCTTTAGAGATCGCTTCGTTTTGTGAAACAAAAGGTAAAAACTGAGAACAATGAATCATCTACCTTAAATCTGAAAAAAAAACAACATTTGAACATATTTGTACACATAAATTATAAGTACTACTATATGAAACAATGTTGAACTATATCAAATTGTAAAATTATGAGAGCTATTTAAAAAAATCTTGGGGCTAAATATACAAAAATGTGGAAAAATAATATAAGGCTGAGCTGACAGTTAAGGCTGGTTCATACTTATGTAAAAACGTCTTTTGGACAAAGCTCAAAGGACGTTTTTACATACGTTTATACGCTGTATTTGTCCTTTGGACTTTGTCCAAAGGACGTTTTTACATAAGTATGAACCAGCCTTTATGGTCCCTTGGAAGAATTTAATATCGTCTAATATAAAAAACTCAAAAAAATATAAATTTTTTATAATGATGTTCCTAGGAGCTCCGAGCTCCGGAGCTCCACTTTTAGAAGCTCCGAAGCAACCCCGGAGCTCCGCCCCATGTTTGTACTAATTTCATGAATGATTAAAAAGTGATACTATAGTTTATTTTGTCAATTGTAAATTAAATTTTTTTTAAAACTAATTTAAAACGCTAAAAATAGTCTTAAAAATGCTAATAGAGTGATTTTAAATATACTTAAAGCTTAAATAAGTTTAAAATCTTTCATTTAAGGGGCAGAGCTCCGGAGCTCCGGAGCTCCCTCGCTTTAGATGGCCGGAGCTCCGGAGCATGATATTAGATGGTAGGAGCATCGCTAGTTAATAGCATAAGTAAATATGCCAGACAACATAACACTTGGTGTAAATCATGATAAAAATCAACAAAAATAAAACGAAAATTCTCATAGATTTTACTTATTGCGATTTAGGTATTATTACTCTCTGGCATGAAGAATTACTACATGTCCATCTGATATAAGGGTGTACTATATTATTGTCTTTAAGGCCAAAGAACTATTATAAATTTTGTTTCTTAATAAAATGCCGTGTAGGCTATCACTGGAATAAGTAAGGTTGACAAGACACAAAAATATAATACAAACTAAAACAATTAATATTTGTGTCTCGGTGGCGGAGGGCGATCATAGTTGTCGTATTGTGGTCTTGGTATCCGATTGTCTTGGCTAAGTTTTGGTGGTCCGGCTGGCCCGTTAGGCTCGTCCAAGTGGTGCCTTTCTTTTTTACTCTTGTACAAAAATGAGCTCAGAATGAATAAAATGACAATGACGATCTTCAGGGACATATCTAAATTCGTTTCATTATAGTGCAATGCAAATTTAGGTAATTTTATTCATTTATGTTTTGTTAGTTTTATGCATATTAGTCAGTGTTTTATTTCTCTTAAAAATTTCTCTGGTTTTTCATTTCTATTCAGTACCTTTTTGATTAATTGCGCAAAAAAGTCAAGACTTCACAGTGGGTCTCCAATCGCAGCATAGGCGCGATCTACTTGGAGGTTTTGGCGTAGTGGCAGAACTCACGTCTTGCATACTGAAGGTCTATGAATCAACTCCCGACTAAGACAAGCTACATTGAGATAATATTAATATTTATTAATATTGTTATATGTAGTACTTATTTGCGCAGTTAGTGCTGAGTTACATCGGCCTTGTGTATACCTGCTTTATGCAAAATAAATAAACCTTTTTTTAAACAAACGTAACGACGCATGATTGGAGTCGAGATAAAAAGGCTATACAGATAATTTTTGGAGACATAGAGAAAATTACTTATACCAGAATTTGAACCCAGGTCTACTTTCTTTTAAATTCCAAGCCTGTTCTTCTCAGTCCGGCTCGCTACCATTGCAGTACAGGGACATTTGTTAGTTACATTACAAAGTACCTTATACTAGCCAGTAGTTCTAAATCATCACGTTCCACATCACACCTTTTACCCAAGAAAACGCTGCGCTCAAGCTAAGCTTCTTAAACAAAGCTATGCTTTTATATCCAATGCGCGATATGGGTACCACTTGGAAAGACTTATAACCGAAGGCAAGATAAGTGAGACAATTTTTTGAGACAAAACAAAATATTCCCCATATTGAGATTTGAACACGGCCCTTGTTTCCGTATATTCCAGTGCTGTTTTTTTCAGTCCAGAACGCTACTACTGCACAATATGGGCATTTTTTGTTACAAAGTCTCTTATACTCGCCAATAGTTATGAATCATCACTTCAGGAGAAAAAGTATTGTAACAAAACCCGTTTTTAAATTAAGTTTACTCAGTCATGTGGAAGTATTGCAGATGGGTTAGAATGCAAGCAACATAAAATATCGATTTTTTACGCAACCAATGATGTTGGAACAAAGCCTCAGTAACATATTTGTGAGGTAAATGAAAATAACAATAGTGGTGTACAAAACAATAGTGGTGTTCACGGACCAGAGGTTAAGTTAATTGATACTGGTTTAGACTGGACCAAGCGACACCAGGAGTTTATCCTTGTGAGGTATCCACTGATAGTAATTGTCAACTCTACTAAATTCTAGCCAACTCTAGTCAACTCTAGTATTGTAAACTCTATCCACTGATAGAGTTTATCATTGTGAGGTAACCTACTAGTAACATATTCTTGAGGTAAACGGATACACAAACTTGTTGCACACAACTACAGTGTTGCTCACAGACAAGAAGGTAATGCTGTCGACTTAATAGTGTCTTATCACGGACCAGAAGTTGAATTAAACGTTGTCTTATCAGAGCTTCAGTTGTTGTTGCATTACCTGAAACTTATCTCCCCTGTGCAGATTATACAAAGGACAGGCGCTGAGACAAGCCAGGAGGGGCAAAAAAATTTCATCCCTATGGTTGAGAGTCTTCGTCCAACATTGATAACATTGTTGGCAACCTTTACAACTAGAGTGTTCACTGCGCGCAGTGTTCACCCATTCCAAAGTCTTAGTTAAAGGATTTTAAGTCGCCGCCTGAATTTGATCTTACATTTAACGTCGTACATGAGCAGCATAGGTGTTCCTGTAAGGCCAGTGGTAGAGACTACACCCACTTTGGACTTTGGTGCTGCATTTATCCACTAGTTTGCTAGATGGAAGATTGCCATGCGTAGCTGACGTACAACAACAATCATCCCAGCCATGCCAAGCTAGACTCATTTCTATAAAAAAAAGATCCAGCAACCAGGTCAAGATGGTTGGTACCCGTAGGCCCGTTGGGTGCTGCCTGAAGGGCAGCACGGTCCTGGTGGCTCAATGGCACATATGCTTGAGTTAAATAATGATAGAAATTTACTGTACACAACAACAGTGGTTCTCACAGACCAGAGATTGAATTAAAGCTTCCAATTGTGTCTCATCAAAATTTCAGTAAAATATTCTTGAGTTAAATAATGATACAAACCTAATGTACACAACAACAGTTGTGCGCACGGACCAGAGGTTGAATTATTTGTGTCTTTTTAGAATTTCAGTAACATATCTCTGAGTTAAATAATGATACAAACTTACTGTACACAACCACAGTGGTGCTCACAGACCAAAGGTTGAATCTAATGCAGCCGGCACCTGGTGGTCCAGTACTGGGAGCTTTGTCGTCACGGGGTATGGCGGTTCCAAGTATTGCCGCTGGGCTAGGTCCACATTCGTAATCCTCCCCAATACTTCTTGAGTATAAGCAAGTGTTGTCGATTAGTTTGCCAAAAATTGCCGACCCTGGGATCATGCCTAATTAAAATTCAGGATTTAAAGTAAATTTGTAACTTGAAGTCAAATGTTTGAAATGACTTAAACTTGAAATTAAACTTAAACCAGTTTTTTACTCGGATTTTCATGACACCAAGTTCGTAAATTTTATAATGACTCCTCGAAGTTTGCTGATTACTGCTCCAAATATTCTGTTCTGCAAAGAAAATTTTGCGCCCAATCATCTTGACACATTTTTTAGAGCTATTAATAAACATAATCTCACAAAACCAAGGGAACGGGACACGAGGGTACTGGACACGAGGGTACTGGACACGAGGGTACTGGACACGAGGGTACTGGACACGAGGGTACTGGACACGAAGGTACTGGGCTTAAAAAAATTGCGTTCACCACAACTGGCAGCAAAATCGATTCATTATGCAAGGGGGACACGAGGGTACTGGACACGAGGGTACTGACAAGAAAAAATATAACCTTCCCGCATAAAACGGAATAAACTTATTGCATAACAATAGTTTATTATGTTTAAATATCATTTAGTTGTTTGACTGACTTATAAAAGAGGATTATGAAAATAAAATTATTGAGAAGACATAAAACAAAAATAATAATTTCATAACATTAAAACATTTTCGTGTAATTTGTATACATTTTCGTGAATTTTTTTATATAATAACTAGCTTTAAAAATCTTGAGAATCTATGAGACGACTTGAAAGATCATAAGATTAAGGTTGCTGTTATGCTTTGATTGTGCTGTCAAAACATTTTTGTGGTTATTTTTCGTGGTGTGTTGAAAAAAAAAACGAATTCTTAAAAATGCATTAACGGAAAAAATAACTGCAGAAATAATTGCAAATAAAACATTTTAGTAAAATACTTTCCGAAAAACAATTGCTTGCCTTTTTTAACAGTAAATTATTCGGTATTTTTAAAAAGCACACTATTATTGAAATATTATGATGAAGTTTAGCTTAATTTTTGGGTTTTGCTTAGGCTTAGGAAAATAAAGTTTACCGTGCAATGGGTTTTAAAGACTCCCAAAGATCCGTTGTTGGATTATTTAACTCACGACTTTATACTTAGATTTAAATGTATAAAATATCATACATAAAAAACTTAACAATTGTATGTTTTTGGGTTTTAATAGGACATTTTGTTTGCCTTGTTTTCAATGATTAACATGTGTTCAAGTAAATTCCTAAAGCTAGAGTGGACTAAAAACGGCAGGAAGTTATTTTTTACATTTCTACTGCTAAAATCTATTTTTGCAGGAGTTATTATTTTTAAAGATTTTATCAAAAAAACTTATTTATTTAAATCAAGAGTCGATGAAAGGAGTTTAAATATAAAAAGGACAACAACAAACTGAAACTCGCTTCGTATTTTCGTACGAGACGAGTATATGATTTAGAAAAAAAAACAGTAATTAAATAACTTCTTGGCGTTCTCATTCCACTCATGGTTGTTTAATAATAATTATTTAGTTTTTTCAAAAGCAAGGGTTTTGAAGCTTCAGAGATTCGGAAATAGCTGCAAACATTATCATTGTTTTTATTAAAAACCCATGGTATAAATTTTGTGTAAAATAACCTTTAAAAATTTTATGTTTTAGTATGATGTTTTTTAAACAATTTACGTAGTTTTTTGATTATTAAATTGCATTATATTTAAGCAAGAAAAAATGTTATTTATAATTAAGAACGAAACGACTTATGTAACGTTTAATTGTCTTCACGTTCAAACGATTAAAATTTAGCTCGGCTCATTCAGTTTAAAAAATTTACATATTTGTGGCAAACGTATTTTTTCTTAGCTCAGTACCCTCGTGTCCGGTACCCTCGTGTCCAGTACCCTCGTGTCCAGTACCCTCGTGTCCAGTACCCTCGTGTCCAGTACCCTCGTGTCCTAGAATCCAACACAGCAGCCCCCATCCAGAAGGGAAGAAAAAAAAAAAATCCAATATTTTAAACCGGAAATAGATATTTTTTTTAAAAAAAAAAAAAAAAAAAAAAGAGAACAAACAAACCAACAACCCAAAATAATTTAAATTTAAAATTTTCTGCAATTTTATGGAATTTAAAAAAAGCGAAATACTGTGAATGATAGATAGTATTTTTTTATTTGGATGTCTTTTAAAGCTCACCCCTTCAATTGAAACTGAAACAAGATTAAGAAAAAAACATTCTTTATAAATTTGAAAGGCTGAAGGTTAAATTTTATTGATGGGCAGTTTCGGTTCCAGGTTCCGGATGTTGTGGAAAAATTTGAAATTTCGGTTCCGGTTCCTGTGCCGGATTTTTGAAAAATCTCAATTTCAGTTGGGGTTCCTGTTCCGAATTTTTGGAAAATCTCAATTCCGGTTCTGGTTCCGGTTCCAGTGGTTTCACATTGTAATAAGCAATTCCGGTTCCAGGTTCCAGATGTTCCAGGCAAAATTTAAAATTCCGGTTCCGGTGTCAAGGGATATTCGTTCCCCCCTAAAAATTTTTCCCCCCGAAAAAACTATCCCGGGATAGTTTTTCCCCCGGAAAAACTATCCCGGGATATTCTTTCCCCCCTCGGTAAATTCTTTCCTCGAGGGAAAGAATATACCGGGATAGATTTTCCCCCATGCTTTTTAATTTTAAAATCATATAAACTTAGAATTTTTAAAAATAACTTGAATAGCTGTACCTTTATTAGCTCAAATACCAATTTTTGTGTGATAAATTCCATTAAAACATGTTTACTCACGATTTTAATTTTGTTTGTAATTTTCAACTTTAGCGTTATAATCAGGGGGAAAGTTTTTACCGGCATATTCTTTCCCCCTTTAAAAATTTGCATAAAGTTTTTAATATTAATTCTGCGCATTCTTCAAAAACACGTCATTAAATTAAAATGATTATTTTGTTATCATGATACTTTCATAAATTCATAAAATTATTGAAATAAAACCCATGAACTACCTTGACTATTTTAAACCTTAGTTTCCCTAAGCAGCCTAAGCAAAACCTTAAAACCAAGCTAAAATTCATAACAAACGAACAACAATATAAAAAAGAGGGGGGAAAGAATATCCCGGTTTTTAACCGGGATAGTCTTTCCGGGGGGAAAGAATTACTGAGGGGGGAAAGAATTAACCGGTGTTTTAGCGGGATGGTTTTTCTAGGGGGAAAAACTATCCCGGCTTTTTACCGGGATAGATCTTCCAGGGGGAAAAAGAAGGGGGGAAAAGATATCCCGCGACACCGGTACATGTTCCGGATTATTGGAAAATTTCAATTCCAGTGAGACAAATTAAAAGTTTCAAGTGAGACGAATTATTTAACGGCACGGTTGCTATATTTAAACGCTTTATTAGTGTATACAGTTTAATATTATTTGTACATCTATACAATTATCGTTTGAATAATACAATTACCGCACCTTTACCAAGATATACTCGCTTGAAAATTTCGTTCCAGGGTGAATAATTTTTAAATATAGACTTTTGTTTTACCGCAGAAAAGCTTGTTGCATGGCGGTCATCTCCATCCCGGCGCCGAATCCGATCAAGCAGAGTAAAATGATGAAAACCCACATCTTCCAACATGTTTTCTTACACAGGTTTACTCTAACCGAGTCCGCGGCGTTTCTTTCATCGGAAAAACAACTGCAATTGCTCCATTTCTATATTTAATAAAATTTTGGTTTATTTTAAATCAATAAACTTTAAATCGATCCATTTTTAGAATAATTTATGAGTCGCTATAAACAGATGAGACTTTTGATGAAATTTTGTAAAAAATGCTTCAATATATATAAACTCCTTAGAAATGGTAGAACAGATATAAATACCTTACCATCACTTTGAGTTAACTTTACGCAATAATTCCTTCTCTCTTACTTGCGTGGCGGAGGAAGAAGTAGAAGATTCCGGCATTTAGGTCGCACAATAAATGTAAACGTCCCTTAAAAAGGGTAGAACACATATAAAACTACCCTATTATTACTTTCGTTTTACCTTCCTTGATAATCTTCTACCAGCCACCCGTATGACAGACGGAAAAATAGCTGAAGCCGGTTTTTGAGTCGCAAAATAGGTTCTTCAAAAAGGTTAAAAAAGTATAAAACTACCCTAGCTTTGGAATTGCCTTTCTCAATTATCTCCTTGCAGCAGTGTAGGTCACAATCGGAAAAATAGCTGAAGTCCGTTTTTGAGCCCCGAATTATGTGTGTCACTTAAAAAGACTGGAGCAAGTATAGAAACTACCCTACCGTTGCTTTGGAATTGCCTTCCTCAATAATCTCCTCTTTGCATCCGGCGTGGCAGGCGGAAAAATAGCTGATGCCAGTTTTGGGGTCGCAAACGGGTGAGTAGCCGATTTTTCCACAAACGCAGTTGTAGTTGCAACTGGCCTTCAGCCTCTCTTTGGCCAGTTGCTCCTCCGGGGTCAGATTTTTCTTTGGCGGTCCACCGCCAGGTGGTCCACCGCCGGAAGGGCCACCACCACCAGGAATGACAACAGGGATGTTGTAACTTTGAGGTTGTTCCGCTTTTTCATTTTCAGATGTTCCATCGCTGGCGGCGTCATCGCTGGATGTGGAATCTGAAAATAGAGCCTTGAAAAATAAAATATTTTAAGAATAAAGCAAGAAAAAGGGTCGATTTTTTTTGGGCGTATGTTTAGACAGAAATGTTTTAATATGGCGTATGTTCAGTTTTAATGCTTTGTCGCCGGCGGAATCACTATTTAGTGCGGAATCTAAAAAACAAAAAAAAAATAAAAAATCAATAAAATAAAATAAAATCGAAAAAAATATAAATTAAAATAGTCTAAAAAATGTTTTAAGAGTAGAGAAGAAAGAAGGGGTGATTTCTTCCCAGGCGTGTGTTTAGACAGAAAAGATGTTCAGTTTTGGATGTTTCATGACCAGCGTCGACATTGCTGCGTATGGAGTTAGAAAAAGTATAAATTAAAATAGCCTTGAAAAATGATCTAAGAATAGAGCAGGAAAAAAGGGCATTATCCCTTCAGTTGTATGTTTAGAAAAAAACAATGTTATTTTTAGACGTTTTGTTGTCAGCGGCGTCAGGTTATTAATGTTAGTAGCAATCAATTTTAAAAAACGTCTGTTATTGGTTTGTGAATTTTGGATCGAAAATCCCCAAGTATTTTAATTGTGTATAAATTATCTAATCAAAATTTTGAAAATAACTTTGATTGATTGATGGCTTTTAAGGGGTAAAACTTGTAGTTTTTATGTTTAAATTATATTGTCTGTGTCCCCATTGTAATCTCCATTTTAAAGGTGACCTATTTTTCTTTAAATCGTTTTGATTACTTTATTAAGTGCCAGATTATTTATTTAACTGTTTCATTCTCAATGTCAGTAGCATGCAGAATATAACTGCCAAATATATTCCATCTGATGTCACACAATGCTGAACATTTTTCTGCAAGGTGATTTAATAACTTTTCTTCATTGCATACACAGAGAACAGAGCCTGCTTTTTTTGATTGTTTGTATATTCAGGTAATAGAATTATATTTCTTTAGACATTTAGCTATTTAGGGAATTATGTCCGGTCTAGTCTAAGTTCTAAAAAAGTGTTTTTTGCCAAAAAACAGTTCCTCCAAATATTTCTTTAACTTCGCGGCACATTTCCAGGCTTGAAAACATTTTGTTGTTACTTGGTAACCCAATAATTTCTAGTCTGTTTGCCTATGATTTTTGCATGCATTTTCTAGGCACAATGGTCTAGAAATCCTTAACGGTTTCATTTCATTATGCTTATCTGAATTTTTCTGCGCACTCTGACTCTCCAAAATTGATTGTGACGTAATTAAAGAAATTTTTAGTGCTGTTAAGACTGTCTGGCTATGAGCAGAACTGATGCAGATTTTTCTGTTTTGGAATTTTGTTAATGTATGCATGTAAAACAAAATTTGTTTTTATTTCATTCCATGTTTCTGTCTAAAACACTGTATTGATTAATTCTTATTCTGAATTAATGAAAATTAACGTTTGGTCTGGTTTTGTTCACCTATTCAGGACCCATCAGTGAGCTGACTTTTGGTCAAACGTCCTCATTTTTTTTCTTTTTACTCCAATCTTGTTAAAATCAGAGTTTGGAATTTTTTTCTTGAATTTGAATAATTTCTTAGCAGTGATTTTTTAACAGCATAAGTAATATGGCCTCCAGTGCAATCCGTTTTTCTGATATTTTCGTAAAGTATTTTTTTTAAAATTTATTTTGTTGATTTTTTAGTCATTAAAACGCTGTCATTGCTAACTGTTTCACAAACAAATGTATAGCTTTGGTACAAGTCCTAATATGTTTATAAATTTGGGAAACATGTATTTAAGAGAACATAAAGACGAGAATGAAAGACTTTGAATCAACAGTGTTAATTGCTAAATCTGTATCAAATGACATTTTATCAAGAGTTTCAAGTTCTGGCTTTATGTCTCACTATTTACTGCCCTCTCCAAATTAATTTTTTGCGATTCCAAAAATCTCTCACCTTTTGCTCCTCGTTTACCAGAAATTAAAGCTTTTTTCAAAAAATCTTTGAGGATTTAAAAAAAAAGCAACATACCACTGCTGGGAAGATTAGATGGGAAATCGCCCATGGGGGGTGCCGGCCAACCGGGAGGTGGACCGTCTGGAAACCCTCCTCCGGACGGTGGACCCGAGGGAAGACCGTTGCTCGGGGGCCCAGACGGAGCTGCGGACCCACTACTTGAACTAGAACTGCTGCTAGAACTAGAACTAGAATCGCTGCTGGAACTAGAACTAGAACTGCTGCTAGAACTGGAACTACTGCTGGAAGAAATTGGGCCTGAGAGGTTAATGTCGTATGTAGTGATAGTTCTTCCAGAAGTAATATCTCCAGTTTCCCAAGGTTCCCTAAACAAGGTAAAATAATTTTATACATGTCGGTTTGTTTCAAACCTTAAATGAACAAAATTTTTAAAACGAAAGATATTTAAATTCGCCTTTTGTTTTGGCGAAATCAAACCAGATAAAGTAAAAAATGGGGCGTGTACTTTTTGAAGCCATCAAAGTGAAAAAGAAATCATAGAGGTTAGTTAATTTTGCTTACCGTTTATTGTATGAAAATGATTCAATAGGGTCGTAATTCTAAGTTATTACTGATTTACTTTTTGAAGTCTGGCAACGTTTTATTTTTCAAATCAGGACTTGAAAATCGACCAAAATCACATAAGAGAAATTCAGTTGTGGAAAGTGCCTTTGCTATTGTCGAATCACCTCATTTTTCGTTTAAAAACCGCACAGAAACTGAACGTACTTTTATTGAACTGAACATCATACGAACCGGCAAATCAGCTGCGCGTCAACTATTGCCATGAAAATTAAACCACATAATATGAAAATTATTGCTTATGTGACTTTGGTCAATTAACGTCACACAAAAGGTAAAAAGTAAAACGATAGGGGAAAAATAAGAAAGCCATAGGAACTAAAGAAAAACAACTAATTTAAAAAAAAAAAAACAATTGAATATACCCATAAAATTAAAGAAATAATTGAATTTTTAATTTGCATCAGCATAATAAAAGTCGTAAACCAATATATTATTTAAAAAACTATAAAAAATAAGTTTTTGTGTTTGAGGCAGAGTGTGTATACATATAAAAATATATCTTAAAACACAAAAAATCATAATATTTTAGGTAGTAAATTTACATAGGATAGTGTCTTACAAAGCAAGTAATATAAAAAATAAAATGACATAATAAAATTAAATATCTCAGCAGAAGAAAAAGCCACTGAGATTTCGCCAGAACCACTCAACGCAGGACGTCTTTACTTTATATAATAAAAACGCTTTATACAATATAAAATCACTCAAGATAAAAAAATAAAAATAAAACCAAAAACTGTGATAAAGATCCAAAATTAATTTTATTAACGCACCAGCACACTAAAATTACTAAAGGACGAATTATACAGCTACGATAACTAGATATACCAAAATAAATTGATTGTTGGATTAAAGTATCATGAGAACGCTAAGTGCACTAATTAATTATAGTCTTGTAATGAAACGTTATTATAAATAAATAAACAAAACAAAAAAATTACAACGTGTCATAGTGAACATCAATCCCGCCAATATAGGGCTGCCTACAGCTCATAAAAAAGGAAGGTTGTAGTATGCAGACCACAAAAGCGCAGAGCGCGCAATAACGCAAAATGTTGCGAGCTTTCAGACCCAGTTTGCTAATTATAAACCCGCTACTGGCCGCGCCCAATGCCGCAGGAAATATGCCGCAGAGACCTGGAATTAAACATCAATTTAATACAACTTAATTCAACTACTTTAATCGACCAAAGTCACCTAAGTAAAAATTTGCATACGGTTTGATTGAAAAGTGCGTTTGCAACTGTACTGTGGAGGCACCTTAATTTCTTTGTTGGAAAACTGCTGAATGTACTATTACTGAAATAAACATCATATGGAACGACCAATCAGCTGCGTGCCAACCATGATTATGCAAATTATTTCTTACGTGACTCTGATCGATTGTAACTGTTTAAAATTAATGAGAATTAAAGAGAAAGAGCCACGGCTGATTTTAGATTCTTCTATCAAACTTACTGATAACAAAAATATATAATATACGGAAAAATGTGCAACTCCTAGATAAAAAAAGTACAGAAAAGGTGGCCTTTATAATGAGCCTCTCCATTTAAATGACACTCTCCATTATAATGGCATAGTAGCCATTTTAATTCGGCGAGTTAAAATGGAGAGGAAGCTATTATAATAGCCATTTATTGACTTAATTTCACTTCATATATACTCACAAGTCTAATACTGTCCGGGCCGAACGAGTTTCTGCGTGTTGGACAGTATTAAACCCACACGGGGAAACTCGTGCGGCCCGGACAGTATTAGACTTGTGAGTATATATGAAGTGAAATTAAGTCAATAAATGGCTATTATAATAGCTTCCTCTCCATTTTAACTCGCCGAATTAAAATGGCTGCTATGACATTATAATGGAGAGTGTCATTTAAATGGAGAGGCTCATTATAAAGGCCACCTTTTCTGTACTTTTTTTTATATAGGAGTTGCACATTTTTCGGTATATTATATATTTTTGCTGATAATAGCTGCCTTTCTTCAGTGGTTGAATAGAAAAAACTATGAATGCAGTTGAAATGTAATCATAAACCTGGTTCACACCGAAGTGCAAATAATTGTGTTCCCCACGGTAGCGCGACACGACGGTCCCGAAACACGACGGTCCCGCCACACGACGGTCCTGGGAGGCGAAAAGTATGACACGGCGGTCCCAGGAATGAGAGGAGATACGACACGACTTTCCTGAAAGAATGCGTTTGCAATGCTACTGTTGCAAATTTGGGAAAAACAATATTTTAAAAGCATTAAAACCGCGCAAACCAATTAAATTAGACCAAAATAAAATAGACAAATGACTAAAAAATTTTAGCATCTTAAGATAAAGATAATTTTGAATAAATTTTTATTCATTCTTTTGTAGTCTTTAAACTTAATTTTTTGTTTTAATTTCGAAATTCGATTTATCCTCATTAAACAAGCTAAAACTTTTTGCGTTTAACGAATAATGTATACTTTAATTATTGTTTTAAGGCAATAATAGACTGCTGCTAACATTTAACAGAATAAGTTATATGCCGTAAATGCTTCGAATTTACTTATATTTTGTAAAATATTATATAATTTTGCTTAAAGTTAACGAATCTTTCAGTGAAAATTAATTCAAGTAAAACGTAATTTTAAATATTGCGGCGTGGTATATACATACATATGTGTCCGTAAGAAATTCCTTCCTTAACATATCTTCGGAAAAAATATTCTCTTTGGGCAGTAAATTGTTCGGCATTTTTAAAACCTTTTTAGATTTTCTTAAGGTGTTTTACGCTTTTTAGCTTGATTTTTAGGTTTCGCTTAGGCTTAGGAAAAACAAAGTTTTCTTTTGTTATGAATTTCAAAACGTTTCCAAAAATATTCTTTCCGAAGATAGTATGCAAAATGTATTTTTTAGTGCCAAATAAAGAATTGTTAAAAAAGTATATTTATATTACATGTTGGTTTTTAAAACAAAACTCAGAAGCTCTATGTTAAAACTTGATGGCATAATAGCAAGTAGAAAAACGCGCATTTTCTTATTTAAAACATAACAATGTTTCAAGCTGTAGGAGACGCATTATGTACTCCGGACCGTTGTGTCGCGGGATCGTCGTGTCGCTCCTCGGAACCGTCGTGTCGTAACCCCTCGGGACCTTCGTGTCGCGGGACCGTCGTGTCGCACCTCGGCACCGTCGTGTCATGGGACCATCGTGTTGCGGGACCGTCGTGTCGTGTATCCGTTCCCCACTATTACACCGTCAGAATTTTATTTTTAGCTACGATGTGCACGTGTTGTCACTTCCACTTGTCACTCCGATGTAAACTAGGCTTAGCGGAAGCTGATAGGAAACAGCTTACACAACACTCTATCTTTACGTATGAAATTTTGTCATAGCCATACTGCTATTTTTT
This sequence comes from Microlaimidae sp. YZB2_3, assembly GCA_030248175.1. Classification (NCBI taxonomy): domain Eukaryota; kingdom Metazoa; phylum Nematoda; class Chromadorea; order Desmodorida; family Microlaimidae; species Microlaimidae sp. YZB2_3. The sequence goes on from JASAMX010032586.1 coordinate 59,212, forward strand.
TTAAAAAAGCGTCATTTTTATATCAATTTATTATATTTTTACATTAATTAATACTTCGACATACGCTGTTAATTTTATAAAACTGTCGCAGTTTAGCAACAGATCTAAAAAAAAACAAATATTTAGGGCAATAATATATTTTAATCAGATTAAAACTATTTATAGAATTAAATTAAGCTTATTTTGGTTTTTAGATTTTAATATGTTTTGTTAAAATAGCTTAATTTTTCTTTTAGTTGATTTTCGATAACACTAATGTATTTTAAAAATATATTACGACTTTTTAGTTAAGTTAACCTCAGATAATTGATAAAAACTATTAAATACATAACTTAAATGTCGTGAAATAAGATAATATAAATGCAAATAAAACTGAATATTATTAATAGTTTTGAAAAGTATTCTGTCGTTAGCATGACATAAAAATCACAATACGTATAAAATTGACTTGACTCTACCTCACTATTTTAGTATCTGTGTGGTAAAAAATCACAGTTACAAGTATTTTATGAAGATTCTGTTTTATTTTGTCATGGTAAGGACGATAATTACCCGCAATAACAGCTGAATAACTGGCCTCAACTCCGAATAAGTGTTGCACCAATGTCGGTGCGAACAAAGCCATTGAAGTTAGCAGAGCTCCAAGAAGTGTTTGTACGATCACAAGGCACAAAAATGTTGTATTTTTTAATAAATTCTAAAATACAACACACACAGTTATTGTAAATCTATTAAAAAATAGTTTGTAGTACATATGTAAAACTACTTAAAGGTGCGGTGCGGAGTCAAACTTTTTGTCTTTGATTTTGATAATTTTTTGTGAAAACATTACCCCTACCCCCAATACCCCACAATAATTTTTTTAACAAAATATCTCCAGTGGTTCAGGAGTTATGACCCTCCAAAAATGGTATTTTTTTGACAATTATGTACGTGACCGATTGCTCAATGAGTATAACTATTTACATTACAAATTATGCACTCAAAAAAAGCGGCTACTTTCTACTTTAGTTTCATATCTTGATCCTTATTGCGTTTTCCGTACAAAAAACTCGCAACTTTTTCGTTAAAAAACACCAAACGGCGGCAATGATTTTGTGAAGTTTGCGAACCTTTCTTTCCTTTACTTCGTGTTTTAAGGCTGGTTCATACTTATGACAAAACATCCTTTGGACAAAGTCCGAAGGACAATTTTATAAAAGCCAAAACGTCCTTTGGACAATCCAAAAGTCCTTTGGACTTTTTCCTTTGGACGAACTATGAACGCTACTTAAAATTTGTCCTTTGGACAAAATCCAAAGGGAAAAGTCCAAAAGACAAAAGTATGAATACGTTGTCCTTTGGATTTTGTCCTTTTTACTTTTCCCTTTGGATTTTTCCCTTTGGACTTTTACCTTTGGATTTTGTCCTTTGGACAAAGTCCAAAGGACAAAAGTCCTTTGGACTTTGTCCAAAGGACGTTTTGTCATAAGTATGAACCAGCTCTTAGCGAAAAAATCTAGGGTTTTTTGTACGAAAAACGCAATATCTCGACAAATATTGCACCAATTTTAACGATCAAGGTATCAAACTAAAGTAAAAATTAGCCGCTTTCTTTAAGTACATAATTTGCAACTTAAATCGTTACACTTATTGAGTAATCTTTTACGTACGGAATTGTCAAAAAACGCCATTTTTGTGGGTTTATAACTTCTGAACCAATGGAGATATTTTGTTTAAAAAATTTTTGTGGGCTATTGGGGGCAGGGGTAAGGTTTTCACAAAAAAAATATCAAAATTGAAGACAAGGGTTTGACCTCGTACCGCATCTTTAAGTAACTCAAAAAAGGTATAGAATAGTGATGTTTTTAGTGGTGATGTTCCCCGGAAAATTGAGCTCCAGAGCTCCGCACTATTTTTCTACTAAATTCACGAATAATTAGAGAGCGATACCTAACAGAGATTATTTTGTCAAAATTTTTCTGTAAATTAATTTTTTTAAAAACTTATTTAAAACGCTAGAAATAGATTTAAGAATGCAGGCAGAGTAGCTGTAAATGTTTTTTCAGATTAAAAAACCTTAAAAACGCTCATTTAACGGACGGAGCTCCGGAGCTTCCCCCGCTTTAATTGGCCGGAACTCCATAATATTAGTTCCTATCCTACCTTCTCATATCAAGCTCCGCAGCTTCGGTCAAAGCTGGAAGAGCTCCAAAGCTCCGCCCGTAAAGTGAGCAATTTCAAGCTAATTTAAGCTTAAAATGTATTTAAAATTATTCTTTTGCATTTTTAAGGTTATTTTTATTGTTTTTAATAAGTTTTAAAAAATTAGTTAACAAAAAATTTTAAATAAATAATTTTATTATCAAATTTTTTTAGATTTTATTTTTTTCATATTTATTCATAATTATTAACAAATTTAGTACAAAATAAGACCGGAGCTTCGGGGTTGCTCTCGTGCTCTGAAAAGTAAAGCTTCCCTCAGAAAGGAGGACTGACAGTGAAATGGTGTAAACCGCGAGGCGAAACGCGTTGTCATTTGTCACTTTGTCGGGAACCAGGGGCCTGCTTCATAAAATCCTTTGTAAATTCTCATTTTAGAAATCTCCGCCTATTTTTTGTAAAATCTTCGCGCACTGCTCTGCGCTGATTGGTCGCAGCCACGTCATTTCATCTCCACCGACCAATCAATATTCGCCGTGTCGTATATCTTCTATTATGTAATTTACAAAAAATAGGCGGAGATTTGTAAAATAAAAATTTACAAACGTCTTTATGAAATAGGCCCCAGGCCTTATAGTTTAAAATGCTCACCCAAATTGTAAATGGGATGTCTTTAAGGCTGTAATCGGCTACCACTTCGTCCGTCGCTGCCTGATCTTCATCGTTAGCTCTCTCTTCGTCGGCGCCTAAAATGCTAAATATTCGACTATTGCAACAACTCCCGTTGTGATAATGTTTCAAAAATATGACTCTTACAAATACGAGTTGTAATGTAAAATTTGACAATTTCAATAAATAGAGCCAAGAGAAATTCAAGCTAATATAAAACAAGAAAATACAAATTGCTAAACCCCGTGCTTAAGTTTATACTCTATAAATTTACTCTGTAACATTTTTTTTTATAAATGACTTTTTGCATTACAATTACAGCAATTATTTACTGACAACAAAATAACAATTTTCTAAAACGTTGAAAAAGCGGAAATTTTTTTAAAATAACACTTGTAATAAATTATTTTGTGTCTCTTTAAATTGTTGAAAAACCTATAAGTAAATTGGGTGGGTGAAATTAACAAATTAAAAAAATTGTTACAATAGAAACAATTAATTGTTGGTTTTATTTTTTTGGAATAGATATTTGAGCTCCGTGTTTTATGTGTGTGTAGCCTGCGTCTTCTTAATGTCAACCGCCATCTTTTATTTTTTTTTCATTTTTACATTGTTATTGCGGTTAAAAGGTTGTTCTTCAAAACCGAGTCAATTTTCTTTGTTTAAAAGACTAGATATTCGGATATCCTCAGAAAATTCAGACAGCAATTTGTTGTTATTAAATTTATTAAAATATTCACCCGAAGACATAAATAGCCGAAATAATATTTGCTTTAAACCAATTAGTAATAAATGAATAAAAATTTTTCCTGGAAAAAAGGGCAACCGTGCAAGGTATTTTTAAGCATTTAAGCACAAAATAATTTTTTTGTAAGGGCTTTAAGTTTCCGAAAGTTTTGACGGCTCCAAGTTCCCTACTTGCGGCCCTAAAAGCACCGTTACAATAACAGCACGTTAGTCCATAAGGTACTCATTCTGAAAATTACAGTTTTAATATAACCAGAAAACAGAATTATTCTTAGTTGTTTAACATTTTACAAAGAAAAACCGACTTGATTTTCGGCCTAATATTTGCTGTTAACATTCAACATATGCATTAAAAAACTAAAGTTAATTAAATAATTTTGTATTCCATAGCATATAAAGATTTAAATATCTTTAGTAACATGTCTGCAACAGCCAGCAGCAGCGGGATATTGTTGTACCAAGAATATCTCCTGAAGTCGCAAGTTACAATGCAGAAATAACGCTTTTTTGATCCTGAATAACTCGGCGAAAAAAGGCTAAAATGAGTGAAGTCTTGGAACATGTATAAAACTGGAAACAGAAAATCGATTGGCAATTAATTTTTTTTGACCTGACACAGGTACGACCGCACAGGACACGTATGCAAATTTTATTTGAAATAGCTGTAACTCCAGAATGAGTACCTTATGGACTAACGTGATGTTATACTAACGGTGTTTTTAGGGCCGCAAGCGGGGAGCTTTGAGAAACTTACGTCAAAACTTTCGGAAACTTAAAGCCCTTACAAAAAAATTATTTTGTGCTTAAATGCTTAAAAATACCTTGCACGGTTGCCCTTTTTTCCAGGAAAAATTTTTATTCATTTATTACTAATTGGTTTAAAGCAAATATTATTTCGGCTATTTATGTCTTCGGGTGAATATTTTAATAAATTTAATAACAACAAATTGCTGTCTGAATTTTCTGAGGATATCAAAATATCTAGTTATTTAAACAAAATATGACTGGGTTTTGAAGAACAACCTTTTAACCGCAATAACAATGTTAAAATCGAAAAAAAAATAAAAGATAGCGGCAGTTGACATTCAAGAAGACGCCAGGCTATACACACGTGAAACACAAGAGATTTCAAATATCCATATCCAGAAAAAATAAACGAACAATTTAATATGTTTCTATTGTAACAATTTTTTTAATTTGTTAATTTCACCCACCCAATTTACTTATAGGTTTTTCAACAATTTAAAGAGACACAAAATAATTTATTACAAGTGTTATTTTAAAAAAATTTCCGCTTTTTCAACGTTTTAGAAAATTGTTATTTCTTTGTAAGATACAATGAATTGTATGATTAATTGTCTAATGCAAAAAGTCATTTATAAAAAAAAGTTACAGAGTAAATTTAGAAAGTATAAGCTTAAGCACGGAGTTTAGCAATTTTTATTTTCGGCTCCAATATCAGCTCCAAGTTTCCTCGGCTCTATTGATTCTAAATCGTCAAATTTTACATTACAACTCGTATTTGTAAGACGTCATATTTTTGAAACATTATCACAACGGGAGTTGTTGCAATGGTCGAATATTTAGCATTTTAGGGGCCGACGAGAGAAGACTGGTGAATCTGAAGATCGGGCAGCGAACAAAACAGAAGCTGGTAGCCGATTCACAGCCTTTAGAAGACATTCGCTTATTTACAATTTGGGTGAGACATTTTTGATTAACTGTCATGGGGCCTCCTTCAGTAAAGACGTTTGAAAAATTTTATTTTACAAAATCTCCGCCTATTTTTTGTTAATTACATGATGCAGAAGATATACGAGCACAGCGAATATTTAAAGATGGTGCAGTAAGAGAAAGTGAGAATAACATGGCTATCCAGACCAATTGTAGGCGCAAGAGCGATGCGCAAAGATTTTACAAAAAAATAGGCGAGAAATTTTTATTAAATGAAATTACGAAGGATTTATGAAGCAGGCCCCTGGTTCCCGAGGCAAAGTCAGCAAATGACAACGCGTTTGGCCTCTCAGTTTCGCCATTTCACTGTCAGTCCTCCTTTCTGAGGGAAGCTTTACTTTTCAGAGCACGAGAGCAACCCCGAAGCTCCGGTCTTATTTTGTACTAAATTTGTTAATAATTATGAATAAAATGATTATTATTCAAAATTTTTTGTTAACTAATTTTTTAAAACTTATTAAAAACAATAAAAATAACCTTAAAAATGCAAACAGAATAATTTTAGAATAGCTCAGGCTTAAATTAGCTTGAACCTCACTACGGGCGGAGCTTTAGAGCAACCTTCTTTTCCAGCTTTGACCGAAGCTGCGGAGCTTGATATTTAGAAGGGCTGGATAGGAACTAATATTATGGAGTTACAGCCAATAAAGCGGGACTCCGGAGCTCCGTACGCTCAATCGACGTTTTTAAGGTTTTTTAATCTGAAAAAACATTTCCATACTATCCCTGTAATTCTAAATCTATTTTAGCGTTTTAAATAAGTTTAAAAAATTAATTACAAAATTTTGACAAATCATATCTCAGTATACTTTTCTGATTATTTCGTGAATTTCGTAGAAAAATCATGCGGAGCTTTGGAGCTCAATTTCCGGGGAACATCACCACTAAAAACATCACTATTCTTTTGAGTTCTCAGAGGAGTGTGCGGTAGAGGTTGAACCCTTTGTCTTCAATTTTGATAATTTTTTGTGAAAACCTTACCCCTACCCCCAATAGCCCACAAAAATTTTTTAAACCAGATATTTCTCAGTAGTTTAGAAGCTCTAAACCCACAAAAATGGCGTTTTTTGACAATTCCGTACGTAAAAGATTACTCAATAAGTGTAACGATTTAAGTTGCAAATTATGTACTTTAAAAAAGCGGCTAAATTTTTACTTTTAGTTTGATACCTTGATCCAAGTTAAAATTGGTGCGATATTTGTTGAGGATATTTTGCGTTTTTCGTAACAAAAAAACCCTACAGATTTTTCTTTCGCTAAGAGCTGGTTAGTACTTATGACAAAACGTTCCTTTGGACAAAGTACAGAAGGACTTTTGTGCTTTTGGACTTTGTTCAAAGGACAAAATCCTAAAGGTAAAAGTCCAAAGGGAAAAATCCAAAGGGAAAAGTCAAAAGGGACAAAATAAAAAGACAACATCTAATTATTTTACTTTTTTTGGACTTTTCCCTTGATTTTGTCCTTTGGACTTTGTGCAGAAAGGACAATTTAAGTAGCGTTAGTAGTTCGTCCAAAGGAAAAAGTCCAAAGGACTTTTGGATTGTCCAAAGGACGTTTTGGCTTTTGAATTCTTCCTTCGGATTTGTTGCAAAGGACGTTTTGTCATAAGTATGAACCACAAAACACGAAGTTGTATTAAAGGAAAGAAAGGTTCGCAAACTTCACAAAATCATTGCCGCCGTTTGGTTTGGGAAAAAGTTGCGAGTTTTTTGTACGGAAAACGCAATAAGGACTAGAACTATGAAATTAAAGTAGAAAGTAGCCGCTTTTTTTAATCCGTCTTCATTGTAAATAGTTATACTCATTGAGCAATCGGTCACGTACATAATTGTGAAAAAATAATTTTGAGGTAGTAACTCCTGAACCACTAGAGATATTTTGTTAAAAAAATTATTGTGGGGTATTGGGGGTAGGGGTAAGGCTTTTACAAAAAATTATCAAAATAAAAACCAAAAAGTTTAATTCCGCACCGCACCTTTAGTAGTTTTACATATGTGCTACAAACTATTTTAATAAATTTACAATAACTGTGTGTGTTGTATTTTAGAATTATATAAAAAATACAACATTTTTGTGCCTTGTGAGCAATA
>JASAMX010032589.1:0-26698 GCA_030248175.1 Microlaimidae sp. YZB2_3
TTTTTCCTAAGCCTAAGCAAAACCTAAAAATTAAACAAAAAGTTCATACTTCATAGTTTGTTTTGCAAAGAAAAAATAAAAAACTAAAACTTTTTATTTTTGGGGATTTTATACTGTCGTAGTGCTGTGCTGTTATAATTCTCTGTAGGTGGCGGAAAACAGAAATTTGCATATAAATTATATGCAATACTGCGGCAGTCTAATGCTCGGCGGTCTAATGTTCGGCGTTTATGTGCGCGGCGTTCTAATGCTGACGGTCAAATGCTCGGCGATCAAATGCTGGCGTTCAAATTTCCGGACACCTTTTTTATGAAATTTGGATTCTAGAAACTTTGAACGCCAGCATTTGACCCTATAATATGCGTTGCTTTTTAGTTTTAAGAAACTTAATAAATAAATTTATATTGTACAAGTTCCATACGTATGATATACCAAAATTCGATTTTACCGATCCAAAAGTAAATACAAGTTTCAAAACATATTATTATAGTAGCGACGTCAAACCAAAAAAAAAAAATTAAAACAATATGAGATGAAACTTATATCACAAGAAAGCTCAGATCGTAAGAAGAACAAAGATATAAGTTTCACCTCAATCCGTTGTGTTTACAAAAAGTTAACAAAACTCCAGATACGCGCGGGAGTGTGCGGTGCGAGAATGCGTGCGGAGGAATAAAAGCCTTCAAGGCGCAGCGGAAAGGAGCCTCCGCAGCGGAAATAACCCCATGCCATTAGCCTCAATAATAATTCAAACATTATTTAAAACACAAAAAGACAAATATAAATGCAAGCCAGAAAGTTTTAACTTTTAACAAAAAAAAGAAAGTTTTAACAGAAAGTTTAAAAAAAAATTTTAATTTATTTTTTAGGATTTTTCATTTTCAAATGTCGACAGTTTTTTGAACGCGCAAATTTTATCCCCGAACCCTTGCCCATTTTATAAAGCTGGCTTTTAGCTACACTTGAGTGTTTGCTGCTCCGTTTTTACTTTAATATTAAGCGAGATATGTTAAAGAATACATCATGAACCCAAAAAAATTCTTAATTTATTTTTTAGGATTTTTTGTGTTTAAACATAGACAATTTTTCGAACGCGCAAATTTTATCCCCGAACCCTTGCTCATTTTATAAAGCAGGCTTTTAGCTACAGTTGAGTGTTTGCTGCTTTGTTTTTACTTTAATATTAAACGAGATATGCTAATAAATACATCATGAACTCAAATAATTTGTTGCCTAAGTTTTTGCTTCAAACCGATTTCCAGGAGTTAATACACTATCTGGCACGACAAACTATACATTTTCTGAATTCTGAGAGCCTAAGCTACAACTCTGAATATGTTCAATAATAATTAGTTGGCGTGCTCGTCTTTAAATCTCAAAAAAGCCCTTTTAATATGGAAAAATTAAAAATAAATCCCAAGAGCTATTTTTTATCTTGAAGCAAAAATTAAAGCAGCTTTCAAACCTATTTTTGACCAGGAATCCACTGGTTCCTGTTCAGATACCTATTTCTTTCTTCTTTCCCGAGTTTAGAACTCGTAAAAAAAGTTCGCTTCATTCAACACGACATTCTTCAACACCAAAAATGTTATTTAAAAAAATTCATTGCACAATCGAAAAAAAACAGCATAAGTTTGCAGAAAACGGTGGATCCGGACGCGAAAAGTACAAAACCATCGCGAATTTGCTTTTAGAAGAAAAAAATTAAAAACAAAAAGTTGGGCGTCCGCCCTCGCACACTTCTGCGCACAGAGCCCGCGCAACAGAAAAAACACCACGCAGGAGGAGGTTTGACGTCGCTAATTATAGCCTAAATAGAACACGTAGACCTCATTTTTGTGGTTATCTTTGAAATTTAACCTTGTGAAAAAAAGGTATGAGCCAATTTATACTCAAAAATGGCCTTTTTCACCATGTGCAATTTATGATGGTAAGAAAAAATTTTGTAGTAAACCAACAAACTAAATTCAAAACTATGTTTTAACAATGCTAGAAGTCTAAAGAACTTAAAAATTTTTAAAAAAATTGAGAATTCGAAAGTCACATGGACCACCAAAAACATGGACAACAAATTTTTTTTGGCTTTAAACGCTAATTTAAACTTAGTTTTTCACTGATTTATTGTTCCTAAGCCTAAACAAAACCTAAAATCAAACAAAATTGTAAGGTAGGATTCCCATACGTGTCCCAAAATTTGATTTGACCGACCCTAAAGTAAAATACCTTTATAAAACATCTTCATACCCTAAATTAGACCCGTAGGCTTGATTTTTGTGGTTATTTTTGAGATTTGAGCTTTTCATTAGGAGTTATAAATATAAGCCGATTTATACCCAAAAATTTTCCTATATTGGCATGTAGAATTTATGTCATTAAGAATTTTTTTTATTAAGCTTTCAATAAAATTAATATTATATTTTTCGTATTACCAAGTGTCTGGATACAAAAAATATAATATTAGTTTGATTAAAAGCTTAATAAAAAAATTCTTAATGACATAAATTCTACATGCCAATATAGGGAAATTTTTGGGTATAAATCGGCTTATATTTATAACTCCTAATGAAAAGCTCAAATCTCAAAAATAACCACAAAAATCAAGCCTACGGGTCTAATTTAGGGTATGAAGATGTTTTATAAAGGTATTTTACTTTAGGGTCGGTCAAATCGAATTTTGGGACGCGTATGGGAATCCTACCTGGTATGATTACCATACGCGTCCCAAAATTCCATTTGACCGACCCTAATGTAAAACACACTTATAAAACATCTTTATACCCTAAATTAAACCCGTAGACTTGATTTTTGTGGTTATTTTTGAGATTTGAGCTTTTGATTAAAAGTTATAAGCCGATTTATACCCAAAAATTGCCCTATTTTGGCATGTACAATTTATGTTTTTAAGAAATTTTTTTATTAAGCTTTTAATCAAATTAATATTATTTTTTTCGTATTACCAAGTGTCTGGCAGTTACAAATATACTTTTATTTTTTTCATGGTAACAACCAATTTTTATAATAACCGTTCAAATACCCATAAAATTTGGCATTCTTCAAGTATAACCCATTTAATTACATGGACTACTTTAGGAATAGACAAACTAACAGTTTAAATCCCTTATTTTTTAAGTACAATTAATTAAAATAAATAGTTTTTTTGATAAATCTTAAAAAAAACACGTAAACTTAAAAATTTTGTCAAGATAAAACTAATGAGCAACCTGAATCGTGGAGTGTAGACCTAAGCCTAAGCCTAAGCCTAAGCAGCCTAAGCAAAACCTTAAAATCAAACTAAAGTTTAAATTTGGCTTGATTTTTAGGTTTTGCTTAGGTTGCTTAGGGAAACTAGGGTCTACAGTTCACGATCAGGTCATTTAGAAGTATTCTTACAATAATTTTTATGAAAAATAAGGGATTTAAACTGTAAATTCATCTATACCTAAAGTATTCCATGTAATTAAATGGGTTATACTTGAAGAATGCCTAAAATTTTAGTTGTGAAAAAATTCACATTTTTGAAAAACAACTTATTTTAATAAAAATCAATTATATTACAAATCTGTTTGATTTTTAGGTTTTGCTTAGGCTTAGGAACGATAAATCGGTGAAAAACTAAGTTTAAATTAGCGTTTAAAGCCAAAAAATTTTTGTTGTCCATGTTTTTGGTGGTCCATGTAACTTTTGAATTTTTAATTTTTTTGAAATTTTAAAGTTCTTCAGACTTCTATTCTAGCATTGTTAAAACGTAGTTTTTAATTTAATTTGTGTGTTTACAATTTTTTTTATTAACATCATAAATTGCATATGCTGAATAAGGTCATTTTTTGGGTATAAATTAGTTCGTGTACAAAGATGTTTTATATGTGTATTTTACTTTAGGGTCGGTCAAATCAAATTTTGGGACGAGTATGGGAAACGCAACGTAACATTTATTGTGGAATTTAGACCTTAATTTCGCTAAGCAACCTAAGCAAAACCTTAAAATCAAACTAAATTTAAATTTTTGTTTGATTTTAAGGTTTTGCTTAGGTTGCTTAGGAAAACTAACGTCTATAGTCCATGATTGAGGTTTATGATTATTGTCATGATAATTTTTTTAAATTTATTACTTTGTCTAAGATTTATTGAAAAACTATTTTAATTTAATAAGTTTTTTTCTGAAAAATAACGATTTTAAACTAGTAGTTCGTCCATGTCTAAAGTAGTCCATCTTGTATTTTCTTTCCGTTGACCTCTAAAGTGGGTTGTTCTTGAAGAATGCCATAAATTGTACGGTACAAGTTGTTGTTGTTGTTGAATAACCTGAAACTTATCTTCCCTATGCAGATTATGCAAAGGGCAGGCGCTAAAACAAGCCAGGAGGGATGAAAATGTTTCACCCCCATGGTTAAGACTCTTTGTCCAACATTAATAACGATGTTGGCAACCTTTACCGCTAGAGTGTTCACTACATGCAGTGTTCACCCATTTCGAGGTCTTTGTCTAAAGGATTTTTTAAGTTGCGCCTAATATTGATCTTACTATTTAACGTCGTACATGGTCAGTATAGGTGTTCCTGCAAGACCAGTGCTACAAACTCCACACACAATAGAGCTGTATTTGTCCACTAGTTTGCTAGATGGAAAACTGCCATGTGTGGTGGATGTACAACAACAAACACTCTAGCCATGCCACGCTGGACACATTTCTATAAAAGAAAAGATCCAGCAACCAGGTTTAGGTGGTAGTGGAACCCGTAGGCCCGTTAGGTGCTGCCCAAAGGTCAGCACAGTCCTGGTGGCTCAATGGCACTACGGTACAAGTCCCACACGTGACCAATTATCAATTTAATCGAAAAATGAAATACGCATATCAAACCATTGTATACCCCAAATCGGACACTTAAATATCATTTTTTAGGTTATTTTTACGACTAAAAGCTTCCGTAAAAAGTTATGAGCCCATTGAAGCCCAAAAATTGCATATTTTTTGTATGTACAAACAATTTATATTATTAAGGAATTTTTTTTATTTAGCTTTTAAATAACTTAAAAATATATTTTTGGGATTGCCCAGAGTCTGGCGGCTCTAAATATAATAGTTTAAAATTTTTTGTAGTGTCTACCATTTTAGCTTGATTTTAAAGTTTTGCTTAGCATTAAGGTAAAGTAAATAATATTAGCAAAAATAAGCTTAAATTAGTTTTTGAAGCCAAATAAAAAATTGTTGTCCATGTTTTAGGTGTTCCATTTGACCAACGAATTTTTAAATTTTTTCAAAGATATTTTTAGATTCTTCAGATTTTTAGCAATGTAAAAATATAATTTTTAATTTATTTTGTTGCTTAACAAATTTTTTCTTAACAACATGAATTGTAATACCAAAAATAGGCAATTGCAATTTTGGGGCTCAAATGGGCTTATAACTTTTTACAGAAGACTAAATCGACAAAATAACCTTAAAATTGAGGTCTACGAGTCTGATTTAGGATACTAGGATGTTTTACATGCGTATTTTACTTTTTGATCAGTCAAACCAATAATTAGTAGGTACACGTGTGAGAATGGGACTTGTACTAAATTGTACATGCCAAAATTTTTGGGTACAAATTGGCTCATAACTTTTTTTTCATAAGCTTAAATTCAAAAAATAACCAAAAAAATAATGAGATCTACGTGTTCAATTTAGGCTATAAAAATGTTTTACAATTCATAATTACTTTTGAATCATTCAAATCGAATTTTGGTACACGCATGGAACTTGTATCAAATTATATTTGTTTTTATCAATAATTGTTTTCTGTGAGGTTTTTTCTAATAAAAGGTAGAAGAGTCAATCCAGAAATTTTCTGTTTTTATATTTATTTTTGTCAGCATATAAAAGTGTGCTTCACTTATTAAATTCATTATTTGCAATCATGTTTAGTATTGTTATTAGGTTAGTATTTAGTTCTTTTTATTTAATTATAAAACGAAAAACGCATAAAATTTTATGGAGACCCAGACCCATCATCAGTATTTTAACTAAGTTTCGTTTGGTTAATTTTAAGCTTAAATTAATGATTAATCAAATTAACACTAGAATTGTGGTGCCCAACATCCGCATCCGCGGATTTTTAAACTCACATTCGCGGATGTGTATATTGCTTATTTTTACTCCTTTACTTAACAAATACTCAATTTTTTTTATAAATTTCTAACTTTTTGAGAGCCAAATTTTGATGTCTAAATAATTTTTAGCATAAAAAGCTCAAAAATGTAATAAAGGCTCTTTTTAGCTGAAATCAGCGTTTTTTTACTAGGTTTTTCTTTCAAAATTAAAAAAACACTAAAAACTAAAAACAATATGGTAAGAATGCGTTTCTTGGACATCCGCATCCACGGATTTCTGTTTCCAAAAATCCGCATCCGCAGATGTCAAAAATTGTTACGTATCTGAACACATCCCCAATTAACACATATTAATTAGTTAGAGTCATCCTTATGCAAAAAGGAATATAATTAAATATGATTTACTAACTAGATCCGATCCAGTAAAATATTCGATTTTACTGGATCAAACATTGTATCCAATCTGGCCGGACCTGAAAATTGCAATCTGGTTGATCCTTACCTAGGCCTAAGCAAAACCTAAAAATCAAACAAAAATTTTTTTTTGTAACTTTATATTTTATATTTTTTAATTTCTACTTGGCAGCTGAAAGATTTTTTTTGCATCAAAGAGATATTGGGGGGGGGGTATGTAAACGTTGCGCTCGCTTTGTTCCAAGTGCTAAGTTCTCGCCTTCCTCTTTCTCTGTTCAAGATAAAAGTGTATTACCATAGGTGAGCACGGTCAGGGAAGCTAGGAGGAGGGGAAGGGGGGGGTGGTTACACGGGGTAAATCGAATTTTGAATTCTAGGAGGGGGTCCGCGGACTCCCCTACCTTTTTAGGGGGGGGGGGTTGACCCGGGGTGCGAAATTTTGAAATCTAGGGGGGGTCAGGTGGGGTCCGGTGTCCAAAGCAAAACAGTTTTAAACCATAATAACTTTAATATTTGTTCTTTGTATAGGATAATACTACATTTTATTGAATAAAAAGCCATATTCATGTATAAAAAAGGTGTAAAAGCATGAATATGTGATGAAAATTCACGTTTTTGGAAGAAAATTTAGTATAAAAAAGGTACCTAAAATTTTCCGGAAAGGGAAGAGAGGTCAGATTTCAAAATCTAGAGGGAGGTCAGAGGTTAAAAATTCGGAAATTTGGGGGAGGGGGGCCTAGATTTTCGTCTAGGGCGGGTCCCAAAATTTCGAGGCTAGGGGGGTGGACCCCACCCCGCCCCCCCTTTCTCACTTATGTGTATTACCTATACAAATCAGCAGAGACTGCGAAGCGGAGTGCTGAGCAACAGATGATACGAATGATGTGCGGTGTAAACCTCAGCATAGGCGAGAAAGGGGGAGGGGGAGGGTGGTGTCCACTCCCCTGGCCTCGAAATTTTGGGACCCTCCGAGACAAAAATCTAGAGGACCCCCGCCTCCCCCCAAATTTCCGAATTTTTTACCGCTGACCCCCTTCTAAAATTTGAAATCTGACCCACCCCCTCCCTCCTTGGGAAAATTTTAGGTACTTTTTTATACTAATAATTTTCTTCCAAAAACGTAAATTTTTAAAACATTTATGTTTTTACTTTACACCAAAATATCGCTTTTTATTCAATAAAATGTAGTATTATACTATAAAAAGAACAATTATTAAAGTTATTATGGTTTAAAATTGTTTTATTTTAGACACCGGATAAAAAGAACAATTATTAAAGTTATTATGGTTTAAAATTGTTTTATTTTAGACACCGGACCCCACCTGACCCTCTCTAGATTTCAAAATTTCGCACCCCAGGTCGACCCCCCCTAAAAGCTAGGGGGATCCGGACCCCCTTGGGACCCTACTCCTAGAATTCAAAATTGGATTTACCCCCAGGTAACCACCCCCCCCCTAGCTTCCCGGACCGTTCTCACCTATGAACCTTAGAGACCAAAATCATCTGCAGACTTGGAAAATATGCTGCTGTTAAAGTCAAACATCATTGTTAACATCATCATCAAGCAACCAACTCTGGTGGTTTGGTAATGCTTACAGACGTGAGAAAAAAAACAAATCCTATCAAATAGGCACATAACTACAGACTTTAAGATCCTTCAAAATCCTTATGGTGGTGCTTGAAAGACTTGGGATGACCCCATCAAATCCCTATTGAAAACTAAAAATCTACAACTTTAAGACGCCTTCAACAAAAAAGACGTTACCCATTAATTCGGGTGCGCCCCGCTAACTTCAGTAGCCCGGAGTGCAGCAGATCCAAATGATGATAATCATAAATGAAATTTATGGTGTCCAGTAAAGATTTCGACAACAACGATTTCTGCAGAAAAAAATTCCGAGGCAGTATTTCCTCAGCATTATTTTCTTTGGAGGAATATTTCCGTAGAAAAAAATTTTCGCAAGGAAATTTTTTCCTACTTTATATTTTGTGTTTTTTTGTATCAAAAATTACAAATAAAAAAAAACAATTTTAGAAAGTTTCAATATGCTACCGCAATTTTTTTTAATTATAAAAATTAAAAAAAAAAGTTTTTCATCTTTAAAAAAACTTTTACTAAATACACTGCTAGCAAAATACAATCTATCAAAATAATCTAAAATTTTCTACGATTTATAGTGGCGTTGAATTTGTTTACAATTTGTTTTTTACACATTTTTATGTTTAAACCAACGATATATTTAGCAATAGTTATAGTACACATTTAGTGTATGTTCAATTTTTTAACGTTTATTTAATTTTAATGCATTGCAATAGCAAAAAATATTTAAAAATTAAAAAAACCATAGACTGTAATATATTTTTTATTTTTAAAAATCGTACACACGTTTACATCAATAGAATTAATGTTTTTTCATATTGGCCAAATATTATGTGCAGTAAGTACTGGCCAACAAAAAATACCTACCTGCAGCTTTTTCGTAAGCCTAACCCTATGTTTTTCTAAGCCTCTAAGCGAAATTAAAAAATCATTCTAATTTTTATCTAATAACTGGGCAGCAAAAGTTTCGCTTGATTTTTAGGTTTTGCTTAGGCTTAAGAAAACGTAGATTTAGGCTTAAGCTGCGGAGGTATTTCCTGTTACCCTTGGAAAAACATTTACAAAGAAAATCAAAAATTTTGTGCAAATAAATCTTTAATATAAAAATAGTATTTTATTTATTCTGTTTGCAAAAAAAAAAACTTAGGACAAAAATGCCAGCGTTAGCAGCTATAGACACCTTGCACTGAAACTTAAAATAAACATAAGATATAGAACACACAAACATTGAGATTGTACGGAAAATACTGTAATCATGCAAATGTTCCTTGATTATTGATTAGTGGCGGCATTGACGGGAAATAACCCGCTTATTATGCCATCTGTAGTCATATATTTTTTATTTTTACATGCAAATTTTAATTACACGTTTTAAAACAGACAATTTCTTATATAAATCAACATACATAATCAGTGTGATGTCATTATTAAACACCCCAGATTTTCGTCTTTCGCCTTTTGTCTTTTTTTAATTAAACATTTGCATGATTACGGTATTTTCCGTACAGGCAGCAATGTTTGTGTGTTCTACATCTTATGTTTATTTTAAGTTTCAGTGCAAGGTGCCTATATAAGAGAAACACAAAAAAGCGGAAAAAATTCCCTCATGGAACTTTTTTCAGCAGAAATAATCTTCCATTTAATGCTGAGGAAATACTGCTGCGGAAATGTTTTCCGCAGAAATTGTTGTTGCGGAAATATTTACCTAGAACCAAAATTTATATTCAATGGATAGCCTTTAAAGAAAACTGTAGTTTTTCCTAGGCCTAAGCAAAACCTAAAAATAAAACAAAAATTTATCATAAGAAGTTTATATTTCATGGTGTGCTCTTTAAAGACTGAAACTATAGTTTTCCTAAGCCTAAGAATCAAAACCAAATCAAGCAGACCTGTGCACTGCCCCCCCCCCTCCGGGGTTTTATTGACGGGTGTGGCACGCATAGATAAACAAGGGAGGGGCAGGGGGTAGGGTGGGGTCCACCCCCCTAGCCTCGACATTTTGCCCCCCCCCCTAGAAAAAAATCCAGGGGCCCCCCTCCCCCCAAATTTTTTACCCCTGCCCCCTCTAGATTTTGAAATCTGACCCCCACTCCCCACCCCCCACCGGAAAATTTTATGTACCTTTTTATACTAAATTTTATTGCAAAAACATGAATTTTTAAAACAAATTCATGTTTTTACACCCTTTTTATACCTAAATATTGCTTTTTATTCAATAAAATGTAGTATTATTTTATAAAAAAACTATTATTAAATATTTATTGTGTTAAAAATATTTTGTTTCAAAAATCGGACACCTGACCCCCCTCTAGGTTTTGAAATCTTCCACCCCGGGTAGACCCCCCTAGAAAGCTAGGGAGGATTCGACCCCCCCCTCTAGGACCCCCTCCTAGATTTTGAAATTTTATTAACCCGGGGTAAACACCCCCCCCCCAGCTTTTTGACCGTGTTCATCTATGGTGGCACCGCACGGGGGGCAACTTTTTTAAAACGGAAGAGGCGCAAGGCAATAAAACGATGGGGGGAAGCAGGGGAGAAAGAAAAAAAGGACAAAAAAGGTAAATTAATTTAGAAATACGTCTAAAATGGCTTAAAAAGCATTAATTTAGGCTAAAAACTGCAAAAATTTTGCGGTGATGATGTCTTAATAGGTCAAAAATGGCGCCATCATTTTTGTTTACATTTTCATTTTGGGCGCGGGGGAGGGCAATAAAACGGGTGGGGTGTAGAAACTAATATTCCAGGGGGCATTTCTAGACCGTGCACAGGTCAAATCAAGCATTCTGTTTTTCAACCAATTCTTAATCAATTCTTGAAACAAAGTGTTCTTACTTCTAAAGCCTGAGTCTTTTTTGTTACAAGCAAGACTTTGCGGTGGTTAAATGTTCAGCGTTCAACTGCACAGCAATTAAACGCTGGCGTTCTAATGCTCAGTGATCACATGCTCGCTTTTTAACAGTTTCTAGTAATAACTATACAGACCTGTGCACTGCCCCCCGGGATTAAAACGGGGGGGTTTAAACGGGGGCAGGGGGCAACTTTTTTGAAACGGGGGGGGGCAATACGGGGGGGGGGCAAGCAGAGGGGAAAGAAAAAAAGGGGAAAGAAGAGAAAAAGAAGGGAAAAAAGCAAAAGGGAAAAAAAAGCGAAAATAAGGTAAAAATAGGTCTAAAATGGCTCAAAGATACATTGAAATAGGCTGAAAACTGCAAAAAATTGCGATGATGGCGTCATCATAGGTCAAAAATGGCGTTATAATTTTAGGGTACTTTTTCATTTTTTGGGGGCGGGGGGGGGGGGGGGGCAAATCCTCCAATAAAACGGGGGGGGGCATTTTCAGACCGTGCACAGGTCTGCTTGTGTTGGTGGACTAACTCGGTTTACCAGTATCCAGAAAATTAAATGCCAGCATTTGATTTGTCGGCATTTGACTGCCAGCATTTAAAAATGCTGTGCAGTGGAATGCCAAGTATTTGACTGTTGAGCTTCTAAATCGCCACAATATCTTGCAACACATCGTTTGTTACTTAATAAAGAATTTATTATGATAAAGCAGACCTGTGCACTGACCCCTCCGGGCTTTTATCGGGGGGGGGGCAATTCCTAAAATGGGGACACAGGGGGCAGTTTTTTGAAACAGGGGGGAGGCAAGCAGGAGTGAAAGAGAAAAAAAGGAGAAAAAAGAAAAAAAAGCAAAATTTAAGTAAAAATACGTCTAAAACGGCTTAAAAATCATTAAAATTGGCTAAAAACTGAAATTTTTTTAATGATTGCGTCGTAATAGGTCAAAAACGGCGCCATTTTTGGTACTTTGGGTATTTTTGGATATTTAATTTTTTTGGGGAAGGCAGCCACTAATATTTCGTGGGGAGGGCATTTTCAGACCTTGCACAGGTTTGATAAAGGTTCAGTGGCGTGCACAAGGGGGGGGGGGAGCGACCACCCTCCTCGAAATCCAGTGGTGTCTACAGAGCGGCTTCCACGCAGCGACACTGCCCAGATCCAGCAATGGAAATGGTCAACAGCTCTACCTCTTTTCCAGTCAACTCAGGCGATTCCCGCCACTGCTGACTGCCAATGCGAATGCGAAATCCAGTGAAGCTGGATTTATTCGTGAGGGAATTACCTTTACGTTTTTTGAATTCGCGGCATTTATTTTATTTATATCTCACCCACCACCTGCCTACCAGTGGCGTGCCCAGGGGCGAGGGCGGCCCCCCTCCCAAAATGTGGTGAAGTCGGATTTTTTTGTAAGGGTTTTTTTGTTCCCTTACGTTTTTTGAATTTTTAGAGAGAACAAAATTTTTCTTTAGTATCAATACAGAAACCTTCCTGATGCTTTTCAAGAGCATATTAATTGGCAAAAAACCAAATTTTCTCCGCCTCAGAGTAATTCAAATTCATAAATTATCTTGGTTTTATCACAAATTTAAACTGGTTAGGCTGTTCAATAGTGAAGGCATACTGGTTAAATAAAAGTACTATATACAGACCTGTGCACTGCCCTTCCCCCGGGGCTTTATTGGGCGGGGCAATTCCAAAACGGGGGGCAACTTTTTTGGAATGGGGGAAATAAAACGGGGAAGGGCAAGCAGGGGGGAATAAAGGAGAAAAAAAGAGAAAAAGAAGGGAAAAGAAAAAAGGGACAAAAGACAAAAAAACGAAAATAAGGTAAAAATAGGTCTAAAATGGCTTAAAATGCATTGAAATGGCCTAAAAACTGCAAAAAATTGTCGATGATGGCGTCTAATAGGTCAAAAATGTGTTTTCAGACCGTGCACAGGAGGGCATTTTCAGACCGTGCACAGGTCTGTAAAAATCATTTCCAATTTTACCACCCGAAGTAAAGTTGAACTTGTTCCGAGACACGGTTTCTGATTCACTCTGATTACCAGCGAAAATAACAGGAATGACTACATTTACAAAAACACTTTTATCGGGGAAAAGGCAATCTCGGCAATACATTTTTAATTTAAAAAGATATAAAACACCTTTTAAATTTCATTATAAATATCAACTGGCATGGGCGTAGCCAGGGGGGGTCTATGGGGTCTAGACCCCTCCCCTTTTGGGTCGGCAAAGGGAAAAATTTGGGGTTAGACCATAGGTGAGAAAGGGGGGGGCAGGGTGGGGTCCACGGTCCACCCCCCCCCCTGGCCTCGAAATTTTGGGGCCCCTCCTAGAAAAAAATCTCCAGCCCCCCTCCTCCCCCAAATTTCCGAATTTTTCACCCCTAACCCCCCTCTAGATTTTGAAATCTGACCCCCCCCTCCTCCCTCGGTAAAATTTTAGGTACCTTTTTTATACTAAAATTTCTTCCAAAAACGTGAATTTTCATTACATATTCATGCTTTTACACCCTTTTTATACATGAATATGGCTTTTTATTCAATAAAATGTAGTATTATCCTATAAAAAGAACAATTATTAAAGTTACTATGGTTTAAAACTGTTTTGCTTTGGACACCGGACCCCACCTGACCCCCCTCTAGATTTCAAAATTTCGCACCCCGGGTCGACCCCCCCTAAAAAGCTAGGGGGGTCCGGACACCCCTGGGACCCCCCTCCTAGAATTCAAAATTCGATTTACCCTGGGTAACCACCCCCCCCCCTAGCTTCCCCGACCGTGCTCACCTATGGGTTAGACCCCCATTTTGGGTCGCCAAGGATAAAAATTTGGAAGTCTAGAAGGGCCATTTTTTTTTAAAATTTTTCTCGCGCTTCGCTCCGCTCTGCACTCGATTAATTATATAGTCTCCACTTCCAAATTTGTGTTAGTTTGTTTTGTAATCTTGGTGTGACCACGCTGGATCCACCCCATTCTTAATGTTTTGATTGGTCTTCACTTCCGAATCATAGGTGTCCGATCAGCCCAGACTGCCCGGACCGCCCCCCCCCCCTGAGGGCCGGTCCAGGGTACCCCTCCTTCCTAGCGCCCATTTTGGACCCTCCCCCCCTAAAACCCCGGTCCAGGCCGACCCCCCCCCCCTCTGAAGGCGGTTTTTGACCCTTTCCCCCTAGCCGTCAGGGGTCGGACACCTATGTTCCGAATTTGTGTTACTCTGTTTTGTAATCTTGATACGACCACAATAGACCCCCTTCTTTAGATTGTTATATAGTGGGATTAAAAATTCAAAGGCTAGGAGAAGTAATTTTAAAACATTTTCTCGCACTTTGCATTGCTCAGCTGTAATTCAATGTTTTCTTTTTTCAGTTGTTAGGGTTTTGAAAATCGAAAATTTCAAGGTATAAAATTGTTTGTAAAAATTTTTTTCTTGGTTTTATAGACTTATTTTTATTGAATAATAGGAAAATAATTAAGTATGTGACATAAACAATGTAATAAACACTCCGCGCGAAGCGTTGAAAATTTTTTTTAGCCCTTTTATAACGTTTAGGTTTTGAACCCCCATAGACCCCCCCCTTTCGGAACTTTTGTTCAGGGTTGGACCCCCCTTTCCGAAATCCTGGCTACGCCCATGTCAACTGGGATTAAAATTTTTGAGGGGTTTTAGCTCCTTAAATTAAAAATTTTCTCCTCTGGGGGGAATTTCGCCCCTCCCCCCGACTCTTCTGACAGGAAACTCTGCCCCTTAATTTCGCTTGGGGGCTCTTAGCCACCCAGACCTCACATTTCTGAAGAGGCTGCCGCCCCCCAACCTTCCTTCAGGGTTAGTATTCCCTTCAAACTGCCTCCCACACGCCACACCTCAAAATGAAATCCTGTCCTGGGTACGCCACAGTAGAAGTTTGCTTGGTTTTAAGGTTTTGCTTGTGCTTTAGAAAAAACTATTTAAACAACAAAATATTAAATATAAATTTTTAAAAATAACTCTTTCTTTAATTTTCAGGCTTTGCTTAGGTTCAGTAATAATAGGTTTTAGTCATTTACTTTTGTTTAGGTAATAACAGTTATAACAGGTTTTGCTTTGGCTTAGAAAAAATTTAGATTTTTGGTTCATCATTATTGTCAAAACAACATTGCCTTGTTTCATAATTTTATTAAAATTAAAATGAAAACACATGTTTTTATATTATGTTGTTCTTTTTATTCTAAATCCCAATTTTTGCCGACACTCCCTCCCCACCTAAAACTTGGGGGTACCCATAGGTGTTTTTGGTCGGGTCCGCTAGGGGGGGTCCACTCCCGGGTGGAAGGCCAAAAGTTTTTAGGGGGGTCCGGACCTTCTGGCTTTTTAGGGGGGGTCGACCCCGAGTGCGAGATTTCAAATTTAGGGGGGTCCAATTTTTTAACAAAATTTTTTTAACTCAATAATTTAGGTGTTTTTAGGTCTAATATTGAATTTTATGTACTAAAACCGTCTATTTAGGCCTAAAAAGTGTAATTAAACACTGTTTTTAAATAAAAAAACCGTGTTTTTGACAGTAAATAAAAAATATACTTCCAAATTGGTCGGGAGGGGGGGAGGGAGTCAGCCTCGCTAGGGGGGGTTAGGCCGGACCACTCTCGAGCTTTGGGGGGGAGAGGGGTGGGGCCCCCTGGATTTTTTTTAGGGGGGGTCCAAAATTTTGGCTCTAGGGGGGGGGGGTGGACCCCTCTGTCCCCCCAGAAACACCTATGGTGATACCTCAGACAGTTAGACACCCCCCTTAAATTTGGAAGGATGGGTCCAGTACTAAAAACGCTAAAAAATAGGGTATTTTTTGATGTATACCCCAAAAATTTTTTGTAGCATAATCCCCCTCCCCAAACTTTGGGAGTTGGGTATACTATACGCTCCCCCCGCCCAAAGCAAGGAGGCTGCCCACCTATGACTCCAGTGGAGGTCTTCTTTAGTGCAACACACTGCCATACTAATCCATTGCCAGAATTCAAATTTCATAGAATCTGTTTACTTCGACAAATTTACCTGCAGCACAGCTTTTTCCCAAACCTACCTGTTCCTAATTCTAAACGAAACCTAAAAATTAAGCTAAACTTTATCAAATAGCTACGTTACAAAGGTTTGGCTTATTTTTTAGGCTTTGTTTAGACTTACAAACGCAAAAGCTAACCGGGGGTAAAAGTCAAAATCCAACCATAGGGCATAGCTTAGGAATAAATGTCTAAAAGCGGCCAGGGAGCTCAAAAATGTGAAGTTTTAGCTTTTCATTGACAATTGTCAACTCTTACCAAAAGGGTTACGCCAATTTAGACACAAAAATGGGAGATTATTAAACCCAACTTTCCATTTCCAGGATTTTGAAATGTTAGTTTCCGTGCCCATGTATGATCATAGAAAAAGATATGTAAATGTAACCCTACTAATTAGGTTTCATTTTTATAAACTTTATTAAAGATTTTTAAAAAATTAGCTGGATAAGTTTTGTTTTAATTTTTTATAAAGATCGGTTCAAAGTATACATGGGCAAGTTGGTCCCGAGAGGGGGGGTAAACCCCAAATTAGGGGCGGGGGGTTAAAATCCAAAAAAACGCATTTTACCCATAATGTTTTTATTCTGGAGTGCATTTCACCATATCGTTTTTCCATTTTGAAGGGAAAATTGGTAAAAAAACCCGCTAATTTCTTATCAAAAAGCACTTTTTGTTGCATTTTTGAGCTTTTTATTGCTTAAAACATTTATTTTAATCTCAAAACTTAAGTTTGGAGGCAGGTAGAAATCATTTTAAAGACATTTTTTTCTTCATTTTTCCAAAATTGGGGGGAGCGGGGAGGCAGGAGTTAACCTTTTCTCCCCCCACTTCTACTTCTGAGTGGGGGGGGGGTTAAACCCCCCTTCTCAGAATTTGGGGGGGTTAACCCCCCAACCCCCCCCCCGTGCCCATGTATGGGTTAAACCCTCGGTTTCAGAATTCGGGGGGTTCGCCCTCAACCCCCTCCGTGCCCATGTATGATTCAGAGTCGCATATTGTATAGATAAACAGAAATGAAAAGTGTGACAAATGTCTGATTCAGTTATAAAAAAACAACCCAACGTGATCTGCAATTGTAAATAAATTAAAGCAAAAAATTGTGTTCAAAATGACTTCAAACCCTTTTAAACTTAAATTTTAAGGTCTATGTCTAATTTAAATACATGTTTTTGACTAGCAAAGACAACAAAACAACAAAGGTATTTTCAGCAATAAAAACATTTTACCTAAAAAATGGTGGCTAAAAATAATATAATAAACCACCTGTGCACGGTCTGAAAATCCCCCCCGGAAATATTAGTGGCTGTGCCCCCGCCCCGTTTTATTGCCCCCCACCCGCCCAAAAATTAAAGAGCACCCAAAAATTATGGCGCCATTTTTGACCAATTATGACGCGATCATCGCAAATTTTTGGAGTTTTTAGCCTATTTCAATGCTTTTTAAGCCATTTTAGAAGTATTTTTACTTGAATTTTGCCCTTTTTTTGCCTTTTTTTCCTTCTTTCTTTTTTTTTCTCTTTCTCCGTTTTTTTCCGTTTTATTGCCCTCCCTCCGTTTCAAAAAAAATTGCCCCCCGTTTCGGAATTGGCCCCTTCCCCCCAATAAAACCCCGGGGGCAGTTCCCAGGTCTGGTAAAGCGCACCCGATAAAAAATAGAAAAATAAGAATTTGTTAAATAAAAAACTGCTACACAAATCCGCGTATTTCCCTTGATAAAATCTACATCTGCGGATTGGAAAAAACTCAAACAAAAACAACCCCAAAACAGAAAAAACCAACAACGGCGGCGAAGCAGCAGGATTTTTTTTTTGGGGGGGGGGGGCGTATTGAACAAAAAAAAAATTTGGGGGGGGGCTCCGCCCCCCGGAAGAAGGGGGGGGGAGAGCCTCAACTTTATAAAAGGAAAAAAAAAAAAAGAAAAAAGAAGCGAAAGCAAAACAATACAATACATTTTTCTTAACAAAATAATATATAATGTAATTATTTTAAAAGAAAAAACAACTTATCTAAAAAAAACATACACACACATAGACAGAGAGAGGATGTAACAAAAAAAAAAGGAAGAAAAGATGATATTTAGAGACCTCTTGTCAAAACACATATTGAAAAAAAAAACATGAGAGGAGCATCTGCGCTATATTTTCTTGGGGGTATATCTCTATGAAAAAAAAATAGGAGACAATACAAGAGGCAGGAAGAAAAATTAGGAGGGGGTAGGTGAATAAACCAATAAGAATGATTGTTTTTTTTTCTTTGTGTGTAATATATTATTTTTAAAAAAAATATTATAAAATTTAAAAAAAAATAATAACCACGGGAAACAAAAAAAAAAAAATATATGTATGCTTACAGTGGGAAGGGGCAAACGAGGCCAAAAAAGAGGAACGAGTTTTGGTTTTGGGGAGTGGGGTATAAACTAAAATTTATTTTAAAGTTTGGCGCCGAGCGATTCGCGAGGCGCTAGTAAATTTTGAATTTTTAGCATATAAAAACCCCCAATTTTTACTATCTGGCGACCATTTCGGGGGGGGGGGCCGCCCCCCCCCCCCCGCCCAACCACTGTCTTTATTTTTCCTCCTGTCCGACCATTTCGGGGGGGGGGGCGGCCGCCCCCCGCCCCCCCCTGGGTACGTCCCTGACCAATGCTAATAATCATTCAATGTTTATTCTTAGACTAAGAAAAGAACTGCCGGCACGTCGTTTATTAAAAAAAGAATGTAGAAATTTCTCAATAAAAGATAGCATTATTATGCTTTCTTTTTGCAACATGTAATGTCGTCTTCTCGGGCCAGTCTAAAGCTACAGCTCATGCGGGAACAGTCAATGCAGCAACCAGTCAAGCCGGAACAGCAAGAGTATCAAAGCGCCGCATCTTTCGGGGGCTACACTGGCATCGCCGCCGGTTCGGATCCCGTGGCCATAAACCGCAGCCGCGGCCAGAACTCTCAGTCCTCCGGTTCCGCCCCATCCCCCAAGTCCTCGCCGATTATAATAACGCAAGGAATAAAATTCAACGGAAACAAGCTGGTGCACCTTCAACCGAAAATCGTCCATGTAAGTTAGTTATGCATTTACAACCATCATAGGTGGAAATAGAGGGGGTAAGTGGTATGGTCCGCACCCTCTACCCAAGCCTTTAATTTTGCCGCTCCCGCCCTGAATAAAATCTAGGTAAAAATAGGTCAACAATGGCTTTAAATTCTTTCGTGAAAATAAAGTCAAAAATTACGCATTTTAGTATTGTTTGTTTTTATTGTCCAGCGGGGGAAGGGGCATAGTTACGAGTTAGGGGGATATTAGGACCATGCACAGCAGGTCTGTACGGTCATAATTGTTGGATGGCATACGTAGCCAGCCATAGATGAGCACGGTCTCGGAAGTTAGAGGGGTGGTTACCCCTATCCCCCAGGAACGTAGCCAGGGGGGGCGGGGGAAGGCGGCCGCCCCCTCCCCCGAAACGGTCGGGTTTTAAGCAAAACAGTTTTAAACCATAATAACTTTAATAATTGTTCTTTTTATAGGATATAACTACATTTTATTGAATAAAAAGCCATATTTATGTATAAAAAGGGTGTGAAAGCATGAATATGTGATGAAAATTCACGTTTTTGGAAGAAAATTTAGTATAAAAAAGGTACCTAAAATTTTCCCGAGGAGGGAAGGGGGGGGGTCAGATTTTAAAATCTAGAGGGGGGTCAGGGGTAAAAAAATTAGAAAATTTGGGGGGAGGGGGCCCTAGATTTTCGTCTAGGGGGGTCCCAAAATTTCGAGGCTAGGGGGATGGACCCCACCCTGCCTTCCCCCTTTCTTACCTATGCTGCCGTCGTTTGGTGTTTTTAACAAAAAATCGCGGGTTTTTTGTACGGGAAACGCAATATTTCGACAAATACTGCACCAAACTTAACGATCAAAGTATCAAATCAGAGTTGAAAGTAGCCGCTTTCTTTGAGTGCGTAATTTGTAACGTATATCATAATACCCATTGAGCAATTTGTCACGTACAGAATTGTCGAAAATGACATTTTTGGGGGGTCATGACTCCTGACTCACTGCAGATATTTTGTTAAAAAAATTTTTGTGGGATATTGGGGGCAGGAGGGGTAAAGTTTTCACAAAAAATTATCAAAAAAAATTGACTCCGCACTGCACGTTTAAGTTTGGAGGCAGTTAGAAGTCATTTCAAAGACATTTTTTCTCTTCATTTTTCCAAAATTGGGGGTTAACCCCCCAACCCCGTGCCCCATGTATGTTTTAAACGTGCTGATTTAAAAAATACTTTTTCTAATTTAATTGATTATCGAAATACAATCTGCTTTGTATACCCCCAACTTTAAGTGGTCATATTGTTTCTTTTTAACTTTTTAATTGTGTTTATATTTATGTACTAACTAACTAACTTTACTAACTTAGCTGTTAGTAAAGTTAGTTGGTCAGTACATAAAATTAAACACAATTAAAAAGTTAAAAAGAAAACAATAACCACTTAAAGTTGGGTTATGCTAAAGCGGATGCTATTTTTCGATAATAAATTGGTGGCCTAGAAAAAAGTATTTTTTAAATCGGCACGTTTTTGGGGGTACATGCGAGCACAGACTAAGAATTTCCCAATTTGCCGGAAAATGAAGAAAAATGTGTTTTGAAATGACTTTCTAACTGCCTCCAAACTTAAACATGCGACGAATTTTTTTGATAATTTTTGTGGAAATTTTGCCTGCCCGAAAATTTTTTTAAGGAAATATCTCGTGAGTCCAGGAGTCATGACCCCCCCCCAAAAATGTACAGTTTTTTTCGACAATTTTGTACGTGACAAATTGCTCAATGGGTATTATGATATACATTACCGATTAGGGCTCAAAGCGGCTACTTTCAACTCTCAATTTGATCTTTAAATCGTTAAGCTTGGTGCAGTTAGTTTTTGTACAAAAACCCGCGATTTTTTGTTAAAAACACCAAACAACGGCAGTGGGTAAAAAGGGGGGGGGGCGGGGTGGGGTCCGCCCCCCCTCACCCCTCGAAATTTTGGGACCCCCCCTAGACGAAAATCTCGGCCCCCTCCCCGATTTTCTAATTTTCCCTGACCCCCCTCTGATTTTGATATTGACCCCCCCCCTTCTGAAAATTTTGCATTTATACTAAATTTTCTTTTCCAAAAAACGTAAAACTCATCATATTCATGCTTTCCCACACCCTTTTTTTATACATAAATATGGTTTTTTATTCAATAAAATGTAGTTATATCCTATAAAAAGAAACAGATTGTAGAAGTTATTATGGTTTAAACTGTTTTTGCTTAAAACCCGACCGTTTCCGGGAGGGGGGCCGCCGCTCCCCGCCCCCCCTGGTCATTTTCCTGGGGGATGGGGTAACCGCCTCTGACTTCCGAGACCGTGCTGATCTATGGCTGGCTCTGTGCCCGACCAACAATTATGACCGTACAGACCTGTGTGCATGGTCCTAATATCCCCCCTAACTCGTAACTATGCCCCCTCCCCCCGCTGGACAATAAAAACAAACGATATTAAAATGTGAGGCTAATTTTTGGTTTTACTCTCCAAAATTTGAGGCCATGCTGACCTATTTTCCCTGCTGATTTTATTAGGCGGGCACGATTAGAGGCTTGAGGTTAGAAGTGCGCCCCTACCTCTGCTCCACCTATGATGGTTGTAAATGCATAACGAGCTTACATGGAAATTTCGCTGATATTTTGCATTTGAATTTTATTCTTGCGCGTTCTATAATCATCGCGAGGACTTGATGGCGGGAGGTGGGAGGACTGAGGCTCTGGCCGCGGCCAGCTCCGGTTTCGTGGCCGCCCGGGTTGGAGACCCCGCCGGCGATGCAGTGTAGCCCCCCGACACTTTGATCTCTTGCTGTGTATCATAACTACTTCCCGCATGAGGTGTAGCGTGGGCCGAGGAAACGATTACATGTTTCAAAAAGAAAAGCATCATAATCCTCTTCTTTTATTGAATTTTCTACGGTATTTTTTTTAATAAAAGACGTGCCGGCCGCTCTTTTCTTATTATTAAGAATAAACATTGAATGATTATTAGGTCGTCAGGGAGAACGGAGACGTCAGACAAGGAGACTGGGAGAGCGCAGCGGCCACCCGAGATGGCCGCCGGATGTATTTTCGGGTTTTTTCATATGCTAAAAATTGCCGAAATTTTCTAGCGCCTCCGCTGATCGCTCGCGCCGATTTTTTTTAAAATAATTTTAGGGTCAAAAACCAAAAATTTCCGCTTCGCTTCGCTTAGCGGTCACTTTCTATAGTATACAGTAATCTCGTTATTTTATGTTGCCTGGTACTAATTTATTTTTAAAAAAAATTAGTACAATAGTTTTTATAATAGTCCTACACGAAACAAACATTGGTTGCATTATGTACCTCCCCCCCTCCTAGTTTTTCTGCCGTCTGGCATTGGCTCGATTTCCATATAGTAATCCTCAAAACATGGACCCAGATACCTATACTTTGGTTACCGAAATGTCCCCAAGGGGTACTGAAAAGTTTTTAACATTCTCTAATTACTTTTGTAAAAATGCAGGTTCTGTCAATGTGTGTTTATGTAATTTTTGACTAAGAAAAACAGTATTTTTTACGGCTAAAAACGATTTCAAGATGGGTGGGTTATATAAGCCAAAAACAGTGTACTATACAGGCTTTAACTACAGTTTATCCTATTTTTAACGTTTTCAAAATTAACGGGGGGGCTCCCCCGGTTTCAGAGCAGAGCCCCCCGAAACTTTGTACTAAAATCCGCCCCCCCCCCCCCAAAATGAAACTCTGGCTCATTCCTGACCGTGGTCCATACTATGCTAAGGGTTATGTTTAAGTTGTATACCACAGATGTAGATTTTATCAAGGAAATACAGATTCTTGTAGGCATTTATTTAACAAATTCTTATTTTTCTATTTTTTATCAGCCTACCCAGACCTGGGAAGTACAGGGGTAATCCAGGAGCAATTAGAAACGGGGGCAATTTTTAAAGCAGGAAGGCAATAAAACTTGGAAAAAGAAGAAGGAGAAGGCAAAGGGCAAGAAACCTTGCTGAGTGGCTTAAAGCAGCCCAAAGGGATTGGCACTGAGCTGATACTGGGTTTGGGCGGGTGGGCAACGACAGGGGCACAGCCATTCCAGAGCAACTACAGCAGGGTGGTTTATTATCTTGTTTAGCCACCATTTTGGGGTAGAATGGTTTTATTGTGAAAAAATTCCCTTTGTTGTTTTGTTGTACTTATTAGTCAAAAACATGTATTTAAATTAGACATGAGCCTTTAAAATTTAGTTTTGAGAGGTTTAAAAGTCATTTTGAAGTACAATTGCAGGATACACATTTAATTATTTTATAACTGAATCAGACATTTGTCACACCTTTTAGACTCTGTTTATCTATACAATACAACTCTGAAATCATACATGAGCAGAGGGGGTTGAGGCGAACACGAATTGAACCAAGGGTTAAGCCCATCATGACACAGGGTGACGGAGGTTTAACCTCCCCCTCAGAAAAAGTGAATTGGGGGGAGAAACATGCACTCCCCTTATTTGGAAAATGAAGAAAAAAATGTCTTTTGAATTTTTACCCTGCTGGACTTAAGTTTGAGATTTAAAATAAATGTTTAACAATAAAAAGCTCAAAATACAAACAAAAGTGCTTTTGAGATAGCAGTTTTCCAATTTTCCCTTTCAAAATGGAAAAAGAACTATAGGTGAAAGATTTCAGAATAAAAAACATTATGGGGTAAAATAATTTTTTTGGATTTTAAAGTTACCACATTAAGACTATCTGGACTGCACTATTATACTTTGAACCGATCTTTATAAAAATTAAAACAAAACTTATCCAGCTAATTTTTAAAAGTCTTTTTAATAAACTTCAAAATGAAAGATCAGGTTTATTTACACATCTTTCCTATGATCATACATGGGCACGGAAACTTAACATTTCAAAAATATGGAAAGTTGGTTTAAATTTTAAGATCTCCCATTTTTGTAATTAACTCTTTTGGTAAGGTAAGAGTTGACAATTGTCAATGAAAAGCTAAAACTTCACATTTTGAGCTCCCTGGCACAGCTTTTAGACATTTATTATTTAAGCTATACCTTATGGTTGGATTTTGAGCTTTACCAGTTTGGCTTTTGCGTTTGTAATTCTAGAACAGACCTAAAAAAACCCAAACCTTTGTAGTAATTAGGCTATTAGATAAAGTTTAGCTCGTTTAGGTTCTAGGAACAGGTACAGTTTAGGGAGACTATCTGCAGGTAAATTTGGTCAAAGTAACAGATTCTATGAAATTTCAAATTCTGGCAATAGATTAACTATGAGAGTCCTTAAAAAAAGACCTAGGCTAAAAACATGCATAGCAGCTATTTATTTTAAGCAGGGGGACATATCCTGACTTCCAAATTAGGGAGAGGGGTACAAAAAAGTTTGGGTTATACAGAGTTATTTAACTTAGTATTGGACCCATCCTTTCAATTTTAAGGGGGGTGTTCTGGGCCAAATCTCTGAGTCACCATCCATTCCAAGACAAGAGGGCCACCCTGAGCCAATTTGGACCCCCCCTCAAGAAGTCAGGAGCCAGCCCTACTGGCCCCAACATGCAGCCCAGCCTCTCCCCTTGCCCAAGCTGACCTCCCCCCTCCCCGACCAACTTGGAAGTCTTTTTTATTTACTGTCAAAACCACGGTTTTTTATTAAAACACAGTGTTTAACTACACTTTTTTAGGCCTAAATTAACTTTTAGTACAATTAAATATAAAGTTCTAAAAACACAACATATTTGGGTCTTAAAAACAAACCCAGATTTGAAATCTCACACTCCCCCTAAGAAAAGCCAGAAGTGCCGGACCCTGGACTTTGGCCTTCCCACGGGAGTGGACCCCCCCCTAGCGGACCCAAACCAGAAACACCTATGGTCCTAGGTGGGGAGGGAGTGTGCAGTGGGAATTGGGATTTTAGAATAAAAGAACAACATAATATAAAAACATGTGTTTTCATTTAATTTTAATCAAAATTATGAAACAAGGCAAATATTGTTTTGACAATTAATGATGAACCAAAAATCTAAATTTTTTCTAAGCCAAAGCAAAACCTGTTCTGAGCTGTACCAGAACAAAAGTAAATAACTAAAACCTTATTATTCTGAACCTAAGCAAAGTAAAAAATTAAAGAAAATTTATTTTTAAAAATTAATATTTTTGTTGTTAATGTTTCTAAAACACAGAGCAAAACCTAAAACCAAGCAAACTTCTCCTTTGGCATTACCCCAGACAGTTTAAAATTGTGGCACTGGAGGACAGTTAGAAGGGAATAACTGAAGGTTGGGGGCACAGTCAGAAATGTGGAGCTATCATCACTGAGCCAGAAGGTAAGGGCAGAGTTACTGTCACAGAAGACTCGGGCAGAGGAAATTTTTAATTTAAGGAGCTGAACCCCTCAGATACAAGTTCAGTACAATTTCCCCTGAACAAATCTCCAAGGTATCTGGGGGTTCCAAACCTAAAATTTATAAAAGATTCAGAATTTTAGACACTTCACACAGAGTGTTTCTACATTTGTTTTATATTCACATACTTAATTATTTTTCCTATTATTAAAAATAGTCTAAAAAAAAAAATTTTTACAAACAATTTTATACTTGAAATTTTGGGATTTGAAACCCTGACTGAAAAAAGAAAAATCATTGAATTACAACTAAGTACAATACAAAAATGGTTTTAAAATTACTTCTCCTAGCCTTTAGAAGTTTAAGATCCAGCTATATAACAATCTAGAAAATTAGTCGTATCCGTACAAAACAGAGTAACACAGAATACAAACTAATACAACCCCCCTGAGCACTGGGGAAGGGTGGAGCCCTCAGGAGGAGGTGGACCAGCCATCCCAGGTGTCCCGGACCCCTAGTTTTTTCAGATTGGGACCAGTGGAATTTTGAAATACAATTATGGTGGGAGCAAACATTTTTAAACAGTAAACTTAATAATTGTTCTTTTTTATAGGATAATTCTACATTTTATTGAAAAATAAAAAGCCATATTCATGTATAAAAAGATCTAAAAGCATGAAATATGTAATGAAAATTAGCATTTTGGAAGAAATTTATCTGAAAAAGGTACCTTTTACCCAAGGTGGGATTTAAAAATCTAAAGAGATTTAGGGATTAGTTGGGAAATTTGACCCTGATTTTCATTAGGGGGCCCAAAATTCAGGGCCAGGGGGGTGGACATCAAATACTATGGTCTAACCCCAATTTTTCCTTTGGAGGGTCTGCAACCCTCCCCGCTCACCCATGCAGGTATTTATAAAACATTATGTTTTTAAAATAAAAAAATGTATACAAGTACCTTTTATAAAAGTGTTTTTGTAAATACCATTCCTGTTATTTTCACTGGTACAAGAGTCAAAACCGTGTCTCAGATTTCCTTGATCCTGGAAATGATTTTACAGACATATACACGGTCTGAAAATGCCCTCCCTGTGCAGCGGGGTCTGAAAACACATTTTGACCTCTAGACACCATCATCAACAATTTTGCAGTTTTTAGGCCATTCAATGCATTAACCATTTTAAACCTATTTACACTTATTTGGTTTTTTATTCTTTTGTCCCTTTCTTCCTCTCTTTCTCCTTTATTCCCCTGTTTCCATTTACCATTCAAAAAAGTTGCACTGAATTCCCAGATAGAAACCAGAGGCATGGTCTCTAGTAACCA
>JASAMX010032590.1:0-10637 GCA_030248175.1 Microlaimidae sp. YZB2_3
TATGGCAACAATAAAAATATTTAAAAAATAAAATGAAATAAATCTTAGGTGACGTGTGAGCGCTGCGGGGTACAATGTTTCAATAGACGGAAATTTATCAAAATCGAAACAGATAAAAAAATTTTTTTTATATGGATTACTATAAAGCTACAATCACTTCAAAAATTTAATGCGAGAAAATACTAGTCTGGGTAACCTCGTAAAATTGATGGAACTGGAAAATTCATTTACAATGGTGTGGTTTTGTTGTTTAAAAATAAACCATCAATCCAGAAAAATCAAGCACAAAACAAAAGTCCAAATAAAGCTAATTTCCAAAAAAGTGGTTACAATCAGGTCTAACTAAAAGAATTTAAACAGAAGAAAAACACAATATTTTATATGGTTCTTTCAGGTTCCATACAATTTTACGGAGTTACCCAGACTTAATTTTTGTATAGTATACTGCTTAAAATTGCATTGAAGTTTTGGATATGAAAATAATTGTATTTATATCATGAGGAGACCATGACGTTTCTTTTAAAATGAGTAAATTTTTTAATGTTTTATATCTTTAATAAATGACATTGAATTCAATGCATTAAAAGGCGGAAATTCTAGCAAAATACAAAACAAAGATTCCAAATAAAAGCCTTATATTAAATGGAATAGTATAAAGCTACATAAGTCTAAAAACTAAATGTGAAAAAAGACTAAACAAGTCTCTTTAAAACCTGTAAATTAATAACAGATTTTGTGAATTTTTCAGAAAAATAAACCGCAATAAAAACAATACGTGTAAAAGCTTTAGTTTGTGTTTTTCTAATAATAAAACTTAATTCACATAAATTTCTCTCAAAGTGAATTAAATTTTACATGAGTCAACCAGCTGTAAATACCACAGTATTAGTTAAGTTACATGTCGTCAAAACCATACAAAAAAGTATAACGCAAGCGTCACAGTAACCACGAAAAATTTCTGTCAAAATAAGTTATCGCATTGCGCATTAAATTTTGTAATTTATCATTATTTTCGTATAAAGCAAAACATACCGCCATATTAACGGCTTTCTAAAATCAAATATCAAGTTCGAAGTCCGAAAAACATTGAAAATTCAGATTTAATATAAGGCGACTTTTTCTTTAATGTTTCTATTTATTACATAAAACAAATTAGCTGTCAATGTATTTGTTAAATTAAAAGTCGCCTTATATTAAATCTGAATTTTTCAATGTTTTTCGGACTTAGAACTTGATATTTGATTTTAAAAAGCTGTTAATATGGCGGTATGTTTTGCTTTATACGAAAATAATGATAAATTACAAAATTTAATGCGCAATGCGATAACTTATTTTGACAGAAATTTTTCATGGTTACTGTGACGCTTGCGTTATACTTTTTTTGTATCGTTTTGACTACGTGTAACTTAACTAATACTATGGTATTTACAGCTGGTTAACTCATGTAAAATTTAATTCACTTTGAGAGAAATTTATGTGAATTAAGTTTTATTATTAGTTAAAAAACGCAAACTAAAGCTTTTACACGTATTGTTTTTATTCGGTTTTGTTTTTCTGAAAATTTCACAAATGTAAAAGAAGAGAAAAAGAAACTTTGTTTGTCTATCTGTTATTATAATTCCCATACAGGTTTTAAAGAATCTCGTTTTTCAAAAGAGCGTTTTTCTTCTTTTGGTTATAACAACCCACGTGAGTGGTGCACTTGTTTCCAGTCTCTTGCGCTATCAAACCACAATGGCATTTAGTCTTTTAGACTTATGTAGCTTTATAACTAGATTTTCAAACATTTAATATAAGGCTTTTATATTTCGAAACTTTGTTTCGTCTTTTGCTTAAAAATAAAAAAAAAAAAAAAAAAAAACACAACAAATCAAGAGAAAAAAAATGGACCGCTTATTCACGACTGGCAAGCATTCGTTGCAAATGTTAGCAAGAAATGGATCAAGGAAACTCAAGTAAACCACCAACTGGTGTTGTAAACAGTATTAATTTTCTAATTTTTTAAAGTTGCAGAATACTAATTAGTGTGGTATTTTTGTTTTTAAATTAATAGCTATTGATGTATTAGGTTACACTGAGAAAATATAGCATTTCATTGAAAATTAATTCCGAACGGTTAATAGGAAAAACTTTTTTTAATGGATGAATATTTAAAAAAAACTTAATAAGAATTACAAAAGAATAATAAAAATTTTAAGTTTTAAATATGAGTTGATTCCAAAACAAAATTAAATGAATACTGAATATTAGCATATATTTTTTACCCATGGTTTTTACATTATTGATTTGTGTTTCTTTTGCTTTTTTTTCTGTTTTATGTTTTTTTGATATGATTTAGAAACCGAAATTTTTCTTTTAAAAGAAATGCAATTTGTATAAAAAATATTTTGCTTCTTTAAATTTTAATTTTTTAAAATTATTAGACAGTTGTAATAAACACCATACACTTAGCACCAACATGATTTTCGGTGTATGGTGTTTTTATACCTTTCTTATTATCAAAAACTTAATATTTTAAAGGATTAAATCGATCCAGTATGATGATATACAAGTATGATTATAGCCATCGGCAGGACTGAAGCAAACGGATCTGACCGATGAGAGTATTCTGGCTCATATGAAAACTAAATGGGCCGATATTGACGCCACGACCCAAGAAGAAATAAAATCAGCTAATGTACAGCACGACTGCATGGGTAAAATTATATGCTCCATAAACGATAGAAATATAAATAATTTATTCTATCGGAACCAATTGTATGGATATACGCTAATCGCTAAAATACAGTAATAAAGTATAATAAATCATAACCTGGTAAGGCTAGAGTGCCTAAATTGGGAAGGCAGGTATTTACCTGCTTCCTATCTGGCTCAATCGCAAGATTTTCTGCTTCCTACCAGCCTCCAATTGTGACGACCCATAACTGGAGGCGAGATAAGATGACGATTTTTCAGAAAAAATCCCCTTATACCGGGATTTGAACCCAGGTCTCCTTCCCTTGATTTCCAGGCCTGTTCTTCTCAGTCCAGCGTTGTACCACTGCACCATACTGACTGAATTTAATTTACTTTACAGCGTTTCTTATGCTCACTAGTAGTTGTGGGTCATCTCTTCAGGAAGGGACGTTCCACGTCACACAATCTTCTAGAAGCAGTTTCAAAAATCGTCCTCACTGGGATATGTCAGTAAACAAAAATAAAAAAACTATAGCTAAAAAATGAAAAGGTTATATAGCTCCAGGCTCCCAGGTTAGTAAGCCTTACAAGACACAAAAAAATTAAAATTTTTAAGTTTTTTACTAAAAAATGTATGTTTTCACATTAACAACTAGCTTTGAAAAATTCTCTAAGAATAGAGCAGGAAAAAGGGCGATTTTTTCCCAGGTGTATGTTTAGAGAGAAAAGATGTAAACTATAGTCTGAGATGGACATTATGTGAATTACAGGAAAGTGGCATTTGGTTTGGGCAGCTGCTCGCTGAATAAAAGCTTATGATAATGATTTGTTTGTACATTGATCTAATCACACAGCACTGTTGCATTTTTTAGTCTGTTAAAATGTCAATTAAAAAAAAATCATACTCATAGCAATCTTTGACAAGCGCGAAATCGCCACTTTTTCAAATTTATAGTTGTTTCTTACGCATACAAATATAGCCTTTTTATTGAAAATGGGGGATTTTGCACTTGTCAAAGATTTCTGTGAGTATCATTCTTTCAATTGACATTTCATCAGACTAAAAAAATGCAACAGTGTTGTGTGATTAGATCAATGTATAAACAAATCATTATCATATGGTAAAAATTTTTATTTAGTGAGCAGCTGCCCAAACCAAATGCAAAATTCCTATAGTCCACATAATGTCCATCTCAGACTAGTCCACATCTTTTCTGTCTAAACATAGGCCGGGGAAAAATCACCCCTTTTTCCTGCACTATTTTTAGAGCATTTTTCAAAGCTAGTCTAAAACTTTTTTGAATTAAAATAAAAAATAGCCTCATAAACTATAGTTTTATCTGCGCAATGACATATGTTTATAATCATTCCGTTGCCGAGATATACTTTTTTTACAGTTTTAATATTATCAATAAAACAAATATTATCTATCAATAAAAAGTAGTTCCTAAGAATTATTGCGCAATTTTCTACGATTTCCAAAATACCCATGTTTTTTGATCAATCAGTAACTGAGGGAGGAATACTGGTTTTAGGATATAAGCATTTGAAAAAAATTATATTAATAATAAGGAGAAGAAGAACATAATACTAAATTTAGCCACGTTCCTTATTTATAGTTTTTGCGGTACCGTGGGGTTTAATCTCCGTGTGGCGCTCCCGCGCCACCGATAATATATTTATAATAAAAATAAAAAATAATAAGAAGAAGAAGATAAATGTATATTACAAAATTTACCCTCGTTGTTTAATTATAGTTAGTGCGGTGCAGTGGCGCTCCAGACAAAGTTTACCTGCGCTCTATAATTATAGTTGGCGCGATGCCAACCCAACAAAATAAAACAAAAAAGACAGGGGTCTAGAGCCGGTGTGAGCCAATATTACAATAATCAAAACAAAAAAGGACGGGGCTTAGAGCCGAAAAGGGAACGGGCGGATAACAATTTTATCTTTTTTTAGGCTTTGATTAGGCTTTGGTATAGGTTTTAGCGATTTTTATTTTTGGCTCAAAGTTCCCTCGGCTCCATCGACCCTAAACCCAAAATAATAATAAGAAAAAAAGGATAAACATGAATTACAAAATTTACCCACGTTCTCTAAGTATAGTTAGCGCGGTGCTGTGGGTTAAATTGCAGTATGGCATCCCCGCACCACCCATGATTGAAATTGTATTTTTTTTACATATAAATAATAATAAGGAGAAAAAGATGATAAACATAAATTATAAAATTTACCAGGTGCTCTAGTTATAGTTGTCGCGCTGCCGTGGGGCTAAATCGCAATGGGTGCTCCCGCGCCACCAATGATTGCAATTATTTTTTTGGAATAAAAAAATTAGAAGAAAAAGATTATAAACATAAATTACAAATTTCATCCAAATTCTCTGATTATAGTTGGTGCGGTACCACGGGGTTAATTCACCGCATGAACGATAAATAAAACTTTGAATTACTTTTGTCATCAGTAATGCAAGAATTAAAAAAAGTACTTTGTTGTTTTCGTCGTTTTTCGCTCGGTTGAAGTAGATGGCGCTGGGAACTAGGGTCGTATTCTGACGCGCGGTTAAAAATTACCCCAGGGTAACTTTTTTTTACGTGCTTAAGGATGCGAGTGAAAAATCAATTTTACCTAGGTAAAAGTCGGATTAAATTTTTTCTATTGTTTAAGAATATCCAACTAGAGAGGTGGTTAAATATTTTCTCTTGTAGGATTAATTTAGAAAATATGATTAGTTTTTTCCAGCCAAGAATTTTAAGAAATCATTGAATATTTTTCCCAAATTTATTTCCAATATATATTTAACTCGAAATTGATTTGGTTAAATATAAGCTTTCTCAATCAAGCCCCTCCTCACCAAAACGAGCACCCAGCGCCACACCGTCGCCACAACCAGACCGTCAGTTGAAGTTTTAATTTATTATTTTTTTCAATAAAAAAATCAAGGAAATAAAATAAAATACGCGCATTGAATAAGTTTTTTTATTTTGAACGACTGAGGAATATTGTTTTAAAGATTGAGCTTTGGAATAATAACAAGAAGAAGAAGGAGAGGAAAGTTTTATATAAAGTCATTATAACAATCTTTTAAAAAATTTACGCGTTAAAAGTTTTTTTTAATTTTTCAATACAAATTATATTTTTAAATAAGTAATAAGACCATACCTACAGTAGTTTTGTACTCGATAACAGGTCTTACAAACACAGTGTAAGCTCTGCAAAGTATACTTAAGTTTCTAAAGCTAAATACGCAAAAAATAAATTTTTGTAAAAAAAGTTTTTGTACTTTTTCAATACAAATTATATTTTTAAATAAGTAAAGAGACCATACGTACAATAGTTTTGTAGTCGATAACAGGTCCTACAAACACAGTGTAAGCTCTGCAAGATATACTTAAGTTTCTAGAGCTAAATACGCAAAAAATAAGGCTTAAACAGGAAAAAGCTGTTTTGGTTATGTTAAGACAAAAATTTGAACTTTTAAGATCGTCAGATAAAAGAAAAAACCAAAATCTGTGACTCATAGATTTTTATTTAACTCTTTATGATTTAGATTATGTTTATGTTTGTGTTGATTTTGACCAAGATGTAAAATACAGCATTTATCTAAAGCAATAATAAATTGCCACAGTAAACGCTATTAGGAAACTTCTGTATTAAGTTGCGATTATATCAGTGGATTTTTTTAATTTGTGTTAAAACTTGGTTTCATCGCATGACACTTGTTATTGGAAGCAACTTATATTAAAATGAATAATATATTTAAGACTTCATCAAAACAAGGTATTTACTTTATTCATATTTTTTTTTAAAATAAGATAATATTCAAAATATTTGAGTGCATTGATTCTTTATAGTTTAAACTATGTGTGATCGACCAAAGTTACATAAGAGTTATTCATGATCATTTTTAATAAAACTAATCATTTTTAATCTTTAAATGCGTCTTCAATGGCAACAATTACTGATATTATTTTAGAGACTTCTTGATTCAAAAAAAAATTTTTTAATCCCACTGCAAAAAATAAAATAAAAAAGAATGCCTTAATTAAATTTTAATTATTGTGATATGCCGCTCCTCTAATAAACAAAATTCCTTTAATATCAGGTACCATGTGGGAATGCGAGGATCCTTGTGATATTGAACTTCGATATCGACAGCAACCCGAATATACCCCAGTAGACGTTCAGGATTATTACATGAAAGTGGGATACCAAAAGGATGTTCTTTTTAAAGTAACATAATTGGTTTTATATCAAAAAAATATTAAAAAAATAAAACTAAACTACTCTAAAAATCTAACTATAACAGGACAAACTCGATTTACTTAAAATGTTTAAAAACAATTTAAATGTTTTTTTTTTGTAAAAACACAAAAAATATTATAATAAAATAGGTTTTTGGCAATCTAGCAGGAATATAAATACAGTCTTGTATAGTTTTCTGAAAATTATACGGAATATTTATAAAAAAAAATTTATTTTCTGATTACCTATGTGTGCTAATTTTAGTATGTAAGATCCGACAATAAGTTTTAATTCACTTTTGTTATTACAAAAAATTCCCGTCTTCCAAAAGAAAAAAATACTAAAAAACCGATAAAACTTTTTTTCGAAATAAACTAATAACCTATAATACGATTGATGAGATGTTTGAGGCTCATAGATAAGATTCATATATAAAAAACCAATTGGAGTTTATAGTCTATTTCATTCTGATTAAAAAGCTTCGATCTTTTAAAGCGAAGGAAGCTAAGGAGCTATTTATTTGAATAAAATATAGCCTGATTGCTTTTTAAAATAATTGCTTATTCAACACAAAATAATGTAATGACGAGGTTGTGGTGCAATTTAATCAAATAATGTCGAGGTTTTCGCTGAGTGGCAGAATGCACTTCTTGCATATGTAACGCAATGTTTGAATTCAGCCTGTGTGTCCTGTCAAAAGTGTATTGTGACAAAGTCAATAGGTGGTAGAAAATTCATTAAGTAACTGTAATGTTCAACAGAACTTAAAAAAAACACAAACACTTAGACAGCATACTCAATTTTTAAAGGAAAAGGACAGCGGAATCCGCTATGGTTCCTCATTCCTAGTTCTTTTTTTTCTTCTTTTTTATGTAAAATTTTGCCTTTTATATAAAAAGTTTGGGGTCAAAACGATTGGCAAAATAAGTTTTTGTTTATGCAAAAATAAGTGGACTATTAATCTTTTTGAAACAAAAGTCTGATTATTACTTTGACCCTTTTCTTTAGAATGCAAAAGATTATTTAAACATTTTTTTTCTATCTTGAACGTCAGAAAAACACCGCCAAAAGGGAGAGCAGTGGAGCCTATAAACATCCACACCCCAGGCATCTTATTACCAAAAAAGGGAGAGACAGACAACGCTCACTCACTGTTGACTGTTGGTCAATCAATAATTTTAATCCTTTTGTCAGAACCCCACGCACATCCACTCGCGCACTCACTCCTACACAATTTATTTATACATTAGAAATTTTAAGCAAAAACATAATTAAAATAACACATAAATACATAACAGTTACTCTAATTAATAAAAGTATCACATATAAAAATAAGTATTACATATAAAAAAATACAACAATCACCATAAAATCACAATTAAATTTTTCTTTATTTCAACCCAATTTACAAATTACAATTTTATTTTCAAATTCAGAGATTATTTTTGATACAGATAATTTAGCTTCAAAACTTGTGTTCTTTTGTTTTACTTTTACATAGAGGATCTTCACACATACAAAATGTCCTTAGGTCGAGTCGCAACTGAGACTGAGACATTGTGATAATGCCAATATTTAATAATATTGTTGTATGTAGTATTTGGTTGCGAAGTTGGTGCTGAGTAACATCGGCGTTGCGTATCCTGTTTTATGCAAAATAAATAAACTTTTAATGTGTAATCTTAGTGTAAATGACCTTAGTTTTAACTGGGACTTTAGCCAGATAAATACCTTACAGTGTTCCTCACTTGTCTTTAATTAAGTAATCTCTTTTTAAGCAGAAACAATAACTATCATTAAAAATTTAGGAATGTATGGCAATGAATGAGGACCTGCCATGCTCTGATATAGTTACAGAAGTTTTTGACCGAGATTATGGAAAGTGTTTTGTGGTAAAAACACCTAATGAAAGACAAAAAGTGGAAGGAGTAGGCCTTAGTCTTGTTTTAAACTTGGACGCAGAAAGAGCTTATAAAAAACACCCACCGTTGTTCGAAGGAGTGGTTTTAAAAGTAATTTTATAGTTTTATATTAAAATAACTAATATAATTGTCTTGCGATAATTTTTTCTTGCTTATGATTGAATTATTATCTGGCTGACGCTGAAAATTAGAATGCAGACATGAGGGGGCCAATTAAAATTGTGCAGTAATGACGTTTAAAAAAAACAAATAAAAACGCAAAATTAT
The DNA here is from genome assembly GCA_030248175.1 of Microlaimidae sp. YZB2_3. Classification (NCBI taxonomy): domain Eukaryota; kingdom Metazoa; phylum Nematoda; class Chromadorea; order Desmodorida; family Microlaimidae; species Microlaimidae sp. YZB2_3. The sequence continues at coordinate 9,111 of JASAMX010032590.1, forward strand.
TTTTTAATTCTAGCAAAAGACGAAACAAAGTTTCGAAAAAAAGCCTTATATTAAATGGAATAGTATAAAGCTACATAAGTCTAAAAACTAAATGCCAGAAAAGACTGAAACAAGTCTCTTTAAAACCTGTAAATTAATAACAGATTTTGTGAAATTTTCAGAAAAACAAAACCGAATAAAAACAATACGTGTAAAAGCTTTAGTTTGCGTTTTTTAACCATTAATAAAACTTAATTCACATAAATTTCTCTCAAAGTGGATTAACTTTTTACATGAGTTAACCAGCTGTAAATACCACAGTATTAGTTAAGTCACACGTCGTCAAAACGATACAAAAAAGTATAACGCAAGCGTCACAGTAACCATGAAAAATTTCTGTCAAAATAAGTTATCGCATTGCGCATTAAATTTTGTAATTTATCATTATTTTCGTATAAAGCAAAACATACCGCCATATTAACGGCTTTTTAAAATCAAATATCAAGTTCTAAGTCCGAAAAACATTGAAAAATTAAGATTTAATATAAGGCGACTTTTAATTTAACAAATACATTGACAGCTAATTTGTTTTATGTAATAAATAGAAACATTAAAGAAAAAGTCGCCTTATATTAAATCTGAATTTTTCAATGTTTTTCGGACTTAGAACTTGATATTTGATTTTAAAAAGCCATTAATATGGCGGTATGTTTTGCTTTATACGAAAATAATGATAAATTACAAAATTTAATGCGCAATGCGATAACTTATTTTGACAGAAATTTTCATGGTTTTTATGTGACGCTTGCGTTTATATTTTTTGTATCGTTTTTAACAATATGACTTAATTAATACTGTGGTATTTACAGCTGGTTAGTTAATATAAAAGTTAATCCACTTTGAGAGAAATTTATGTGAATTAAGTTTTACTAATGGTTAAAAAACACAAACTAAAGCTTTTACACGTATTGTTTTTATTCGGTTTTGTTTTTCTGAAAATTTCACAAAATCTATTTATTAATTTACAGGTTTTAAAGAGACTTGTTTCAGTCTTTTCTGGCATTTAGTTTTTAGGCTTATGTAGCTTTATACTATTCCATTTAATATAAGGCTTTTTTTTCGAAACTTTGTTTCGTCTTTTGTTAGAATTTCCGCCTTTTAATGCATTGAATTCAATGTCATTTATTAAAGATATAAAACATTAAAAAATTTACTCATTTTTTAAAAGAAACGTCATGGTCTCCTCATGATATAAATACAATTATTTTCATATCCAAAACTTCAATGTAATTTTAAGCAGTATACTATACAAAAATTAAGTCTGAGTAACTCCGTAAAATTGTATGGAACCTGAAAGAACTATATAAAATAGTGTGTTTTTCTTCTGTTTAAATTTTTTTAGTTAGACTTGATTTAACCACATATTTGGAAATTAGCTTTATTTGGACTTTTGTTTTGTTCTAGATTTTTCTGGATTGATGTATTATATTAAAACAACAAAACCACACCAATGTAAATGATTTTTCCAGGTTCCATACAATTTTAGAG
>JASAMX010032591.1:0-30707 GCA_030248175.1 Microlaimidae sp. YZB2_3
TAGTCAAAAATATATAATATAACGAAAAATGTGCAACTCCTATATAAAAAAGTGTGGAAAAGGTGGCCTTTATAATGAGCCTCTCCATTTAAATGGCACCCTCCCTCCATAATAATGGCCTTTTAATTCAAAAGAATATGCCGTTCTCCTACGTCACTTTACACTAAATGCGCACGCATCCCGCAAATGAAATAAAATGTTTTTATTGATCCGCGCACATTTGTGCTGAATAACGTAGGCGAACAGCATATTTTCCCGCATTAAAATGGCTACTTTGCCATTATTATGGAGAGTGTCATTTAAATAGAGAGGCTCATTATAAAGGCCACCTTTTCCGTACTTTTTTATATAGGAGTTGCACATTTTTCGTTATATTATATATTTTTGGTATAGTTAGGGATTGACAGGTCTGTGGTTGTGTCCGAAAGTTTTGTTTCTTGAATGGCGGCGATGTGTATGCCATGCTGCACTATGAAATTAGTGAGGTCCCCAAATTTCTTAGAAATTCCGTTTACATTTAGTTGTAGTATTTTAATGACGGATTTGCTGGATTTGTTGGCAATGGAAGCAGCCCCAGGCTGGGGGGGGGCTGGGTAGCAGTTGCTTTCAGTGCCAGGGGAGCAACACTGGTGCTAGGGGTGCATTTTATACACTGAAAGTTAGTGTTCCAGTTTTTGATGTTGCGCAGGTTGCTACATTTGAGGTGGACCCACTGGTGGAGGTCATTAGGTCCATCAGTGGGTCCGGGCCCGTGGTCACCAGAACAAAACACGCTGCATTGTTTTTTGGTGATAATAGGTTTTTTGCAAATGAAACAGTAGTAAGTATATGGGAGAGATTTGGGGGGACCCGGGTTTGGGTGCACATCCCCAGCAGTTACCATTAGCTTTTCTGGCAGCCATGCAGTGCAAACCGCAGGCTGCCGTTTAACCGGAAAAAATGTCCGAATTGTGAGTAGTCAGTTCCTTCAGTTGTTTCCTGACCGGAAAAGAGTGATCCTGTTGGCCTGCGTAAGTTGTCCAGATGCTGGAGTCCTTCCAAGGGGCAGCTTCGCCGCCTGGAGGCCGGATCTTCAAAGCCGGGGGGGGGGTCAAATTCTCCAATAAATGGGGGGCAATTCCAGATCGTGCACAAGTCTGATTAGTTGTGCCCCCTCCCCAAATCCTCCAATAAATGGGGGGGGCATTTCCAGACCGTGCACAGGTCTGATTATTTGTGCCCCCCTCCCCCCTCTGCTTGAAAACAAAAAAAAACAACAAACAAAAATAATGCGCCTTTTTTTGACCTATTTTTGAAATTTTTTTTGTAATTTTTAACGCAATTTATACCATTTTAGACCAATTTTTACTTAAATTTAGCTTATGTGTCCTTTCTTCTTCTTTTACGCCATGTCTCCTCCCGCTCCTTGTTTTGTCGCTTAGAGATGGTCATATGTGTTGGCGGGGAAAGGAAGGTTGAGGGGTTGTATCCCCTAAAAATCCCAAAACTGCCAACACCTTTCTTCCTATAATTGGGGGTAGGGTAACCATACATGAGCATAGGGGGAAGAGGGTAGGGTCATAGAGGTGAGAAAGGGTGAGGTCCACCTACCCTGCCCCCTAGCCTCAAAATTTTTGGGACCACCCTAAACAAAAATCTAGGGGGCCCCCCTCCCCCCAAATTTCCAAATTTTTTACCCCTGACCATACATGGGCACGGGGGGGTTGGGGGGTTAACCCCCCCCCCCAAATTCTGAGAAGTGGGGTTTAACCCCCCCACTCAGAAGTGGGGGGGGGAGAAAAAGTTAACCCCCCAATTTTGGAAAAATGAAGAAAAAAAATGTCTTTAAAATGACTTCTAACTGCCTCCAAACTTAAGTTTTGAGGTCAAAATGAATGTTTTAAGCAATAAAAAGCTCAAAAATGCAATAAAAAAGGCTTTTTGACCTAAAATTAGTGTTTTTAACCTATTTTTCCTTCAAAATCGAAAAACGATATGGGTAAAATGCACTCCAGAAAAAAAAACGATATGGGTATTTTGCGTTTCTCGGATTTTAACCCCCCCCCCCTAATTTGGGGTTTAACCCCCCCACTCCGGACCAACTTGCCCATGTATGCCCCTGACCATACATGGGCACGGGGGGGGGGTTGGGGGAGGTTAACCCCCCCAAATTCTGAGAAGTGGGGTTTAACCCCCCCCCACTCAGAAGTGGGGGGGGAGAAAAAGTTAACCCCCCCCCAATTTTGGAAAAATGAAGAAAAAAAATGTCTTTAAAATGACTTCTAACTGCCTCCAAACTTAAGTTTTGAGGTCAAAATGAATGTTTTAAGCAATAAAAAGCTCAAAAATGCAATAAAAAGGGCTTTTTGACCTAAAATTAGTGTTTTTAACCTATTTTTCCTTCAAAATCGAAAAACGATATGGGTAAAATGCACTCCAGAAAAAAAACGATATGGGTATTTTGCGTTTCTCGGATTTTAACCCCCCCCCCTAATTTGGGGTTTAACCCCCCCCCCCACTCCGGACCAACTTGCCCATGTATGCCCCTGACCCCCCTCTAGAATTTAAAATCTGACCCCCCCTCCCTCCCCCTTTGGGAAAATTTTAGGTTTTAGTAAATTTTGTTCCAAAAACGTGAATTTTTAACACATATTCATGTTTTTACAACCTTTTTACACCAGAATATAGCTTTTTATTCAATAAAATGTAGTATTATCCTATAAAAAGAACAATTATTAAAGTTATTATGGTTTAAAACTGTTTTGCTTCGGACACCGGACCCCACCTGACCCCCCTCTAGCTTTTAAAATTTAGCACCCTGGGTCCACCCCCCTAAAAACTAGGGGGGTTCCGGACCCCCCTCCTAGAATTCAAAATTGGATTTACCCCAGGTAACCACTCCCCTAGCTTTCCAGACCTCACCCTACCTATGGGTAGGGTGAGGTCTGGGAATACTAGACCATCCTCCTTCCCCCTCCTCAAAATTTTGGAACCCACTCCCCTTAAAATTTTTAAATTTTGACACCCTACCCTCCTCTGGAATTCTAAATTGTCCCCCTCCCCCTTTTGACGAAAAATTTTGAGTATGAATTTAGGTCAAAATAAAATTCTGTTTTAGTGCTAAAATACTTAAATAAAAGATTTAATTTGACTTTGTTTGGAAACCAGACCATCTCTGACCCCCCTCTGGATCTCTGGATTTCAAACTTTTCTACCACTACCCCAGGTCGACCCCCCTAAAAAGCTAAGAGGGACGGGGGTACGGAATGGACCCTCCTCCTAGCTTTCAAAGGGCGATTTACCCAGAGTAGCCACCTCCCTAGCTTTCCGGTCCATGCTCATGTATGGGGGGTAAGCATAGGTGAGAATGGTCGGGGAAGCTAGGGGTGGTGGTTACCCCGGGGTAAATCGAATTTTGTATTATAGGAGGGGGGTCCCAAGGGGGTCCAGACCCCCTAGCTTTTTAGAGGGGGTCGACTTGGGGTGCGAAATTTTGAAATCTAGAGCGGGGTCAGGTGGGGTCCGGTGTCCAAAGCAAAACAGTTTTAAACCATAATAACTTTAATAATTGTTCGTTTTATAGGATAATACTACATTTTATTGAATAAAAAGCCATATTCATGTATAAAAAGGGTGTAAAAGCATGAATATCCAATGAAAATTCACGTTTTGGAAGAAAATTTAGTATAAAAAGGTACCTAAAATTTTCCTGAGGGGGAAAGGGGGGGTCAGATTTCAAAATCTCGAGGGGGGTCAGGGGTAAAAAAATTCGGAAATTTGGGGAGATGGGGGCCCTAGATTTTCGTCTAGGGGGCGTCCCAAAATTTTGTGGCTAGGGGGGTGGACCCCACCCTGCCCCCTCCCCCTTTCTCACCTATGGGGGTAAGGTAACCTTGGACGCCCTCCTAAAAATTTGGAGGGTTCCAGTACTAAAAATGAGGCATTTAAGGCAGACCTGTGCACTGCCCCCCCCGGGGTTTAAACGGGGGGGCAATTCCAAAACGGGGGGGGCAACTTTTTTGAAACAGGGGGGGGGCAAACAGGGGGAAAGAAAAAAGAGAGAAAAAGGAGAAGAAAAAAAGGAGGGAAAAGAAAAAAAAGGACAAAAAAGCGAAAATAAGGTAAAAATAGGTCTAAAATAACTTAAAATACATTGAAATAGGCTAAAAACAGCAAAAAAATTGCGATGATGGCGTCATCATAGGTCAAAAACGGCGTCATAATTTTAGAGTACTTTTTCATTTTTGGGTGGGGGGGGCAAATCCTCCAATAAAACGGGGGGGGGCATTTCCGGACCGAGCACAGGTCTGTTTAAGGTTTACCAAAAAAACAGTTTTAATTTAATATAAATCCGGGAGACTGCTTATCTATGGATGCCTGATGTCCCCCTTATTAAAACTGAAAGGTGGGGGCAGTGCACAGGTCTTCATCTTATATCTCAAAGTTTTTAATCTTATACTATACTAATCCAAGGCCAAGGGTGTCTGGAAGTTGCGTTTTTTACATTTTATCTTTTACACATCTTGTCTTGTGCATCTCATCTTGGAAAGCTTGTCTTTTAAACATGTCGTCTTCAGAAAACTCATCTTTTGGATGCGATCATTTTGTAAGCATATTTCAACCAGGCGAGTTTCCACAACTAAAGTTTTGCTTGATTCTTAGGTTTCGCTTAGGCTTAGGAAAATAATAAGGTTTTTACTCTTCATTTAAAAAAAAACAGACGATAAAATAAAAATTTACTACAATCAAATTTTGCTTAATTTTTAGGTTTTGCTCAGGCTTAGGTTAACAGTTTTTTTAAACAAATCATTGAAAAAAATTTATTATGATAAAATATAACTTGATTTTTAGGTTTTTCTTAGGCTTAGGAAAAAAATGTTTTCAATCCATTGTTTAAGTCGAAAAATACAAGAAACTCGTCTTTTAAAAAGTACGTTTGCAAAATCGCATCAAAACACAAGTTTTCCGAAGAGGAAATGTTTAAAAGGCAAGCTTTCTGAAGGCGAGATGTAGAAGACAAGATGTTGAAAGATGTAATGTAGAAAACGAAATTTCCAGGAACCAACCCAAGAGAAAGGGTCCAGCTCATTCAGTCGTCCTACATAAATTACAGATATTACCACAAATTTTTTTCTTTTAAATAGAAAAACAATATGGATAATTTGCAGGGCACTTTGACTTTAGAAAAGTCAAAGTGCTCTCCAGAAATTGAAACAATATGGTAAGAATGCATTAAATAGACATTCGACGAATTCACATCAGTCCGCGGATTTCTGTTTCCAAAAATCCGCATCTGCATTAACATCCGCGGGATGACAAACAAAGACATACGAGCATTATCCCTAATTATTTTTTTAGTATTTTTGATTTTTGAGCAGAGGGGGCCATTATAAAATGAGTGAGGAGGCTGCGGACTGTGCACAGCAGTGGCGTGCCCAGGGGGCGGGAGGGGGGGCGCGGCCGCCCGCCCCCTCAAAATCCAGCGAAGCCGGATTTTTCCATAAGAATTTTTTTTTTGAATTTTGAAAGAGAAATTTGTTTCTTAAATAATAATACAGAAACTTTCCTGATGCCTTCCAAAAGCATATTAATAGTAAAAAAAACCAAATTTTCCCCGCTTCGCGGGTAGTTTAATTTACAATTTATCTTAGTTTTTCGATTTCAAATTTTGCCGCTCAATAGTTAAGGCATACATGTTAAAAATAGAACTACTATAAACACTATTAACTTTTTATTAACGTTTTAAACACATGTTTTAAATGTATTGGGATAAAAAACTTTAAATCTTGTATTAATTATCATCTGGAATTAAAATTTCTGGTGTATATTAGCGCCTTAAATTAAAAATTTTCTCCCTAACAGGACCCCCATTTCTGGGGGGCTGGCGCCCTCCAGACCCCCCTCATTGTTAGTATATACCCCCAGACCGCCCCCCAATTGAAATCCTGAGCATGCCACTGGTGCACAGGTCAGGGGAAGTTAAGTGGGGTGGTTTGGTTACTCGGGGTAAATCGAATTTTGAATTCTAGGAGGGGGTCCGGACCCCCCTAGCTTTTTAGGGGTGTCAACCCGGGGTGCGAAATTTTGAAATTTAGAAGGGGGTAACGTGGGGTCCGGTGTCCAAAGCAAAACAGTTTTAAACCATAATTTGTTCGTTTTATAGGATAATACTACATTTTATTGAATAAAAAGCGATATTCTGGTATAAAAAGGGTGTAAAAGCATGAATATGTGATGAAAATTCACGTTTTAAAAAAGTACCTAAAATTTTCCCGAAGGGGGAGGGGGGGTCAGATTTCAAATTCTAGAGGGGGGTCAGGGGTAAAAAATTCGGAAATTTAGGGGAAAGGGGGCCCTAGATTTTCGTCTAAGGGTGTCCCAAAATTTTGAGGCTAGGAGGGTGGATTCAACCCTGCCCCCTCCTTTCTCACCTATGCTGGCATAGCGATAAATATTTTTGTAAAATAACATCCGATTTTCTGTTACAATAAATAATTGATTCAAACGGCAATAAAGATTTTCTCTTTCCGTAGTTCAAAAACTGATTTAGTGACTGTGTTTAGTATTTCTTTTCAGATCCGACCGCCTCGTTACACAAGAATGCCGATCGGGCAAGACTGGCCGTCTGTGTGGCCGACAGCCCAGTCCTTCCGTGCCTCCGCCGTACCATTACCCGTCCGCATGGGATTCGTCAAGAAACCTCACCTCAAGTATGTAAGCTTTTCGTCATGAGTATCTTGGATGAACAGACAAGGAAGCTAGGGTGAGCACGCAAGAAAGCTATAATAAGTGAAGTAAAAAAGGCTATTTTTTTCTTTTTGGTCATTTTGATTTTGTTTTTTAGGGTAATTTTTGCAATTCCCATCCTACTTTATTTCGTCGTTACTATGGCAAAATGAGCCACAGTTCGTATAAAATATGTATGTCTGTGACTCACTTTAAATTTAAATCAGGACCCTATTAACTACAAAATGAGTCACAGTCACGTGTATTTTATAACGACAGTGGCTCATTTTGCCGTAGTAAGTAACGGCGATTTATTCTGCAACTCCTTTACCCCTAAAATTTTCTTAAAATTGAAGGCTTAATTGCGGCAGCTAAATCAGGGGGATAAAAATCTTAGAGAAAAAAAAAGAGACGACAAGGCTGAAAATGAAAAGGGATGCAGACCTGTGCATTGCACTGCCCTCCCCCCTCTCCGGGGTTTATTGGGGGTGGGCGTGGGAATTCTATAATGAGGGACACGGGGGCAACTTTTTTTAAACGGGGGGGGGGGGGCAAGCAGGAAAAAAAGGGAATAAAAGAAGGAAAAAAGAAAAAAAAGGACAAAAAAGGGTAATTTAAGTAAAAATAGGTCTAAATGGCTTATGCTTGAAATAGGCTAAAAACTGCAAAAAATTGGCGATGATGGCGTCATAATAGGTCAAAAACGGCCTCATAATTTTTTGGGTACTTTAATTTTTGGGCGGGGGGGGGGGCAACAAAACGGAGGGAGCAAAGGGCATTTCCAAACCGTGCACAGATCTGGGGGCACGAGAAAGGAAAAGGGAACGAGAGAAAAGTTTTGTGTTAAGTTCGTGGGTGGATTGAACTGGTGTTCCACATCAAAGATGTTTTCTTTTAAATTTTTTTCTGCTTTGCTTTTATATACAAAAAAGAAAATACTAAACTTTCGGTGTTCAAAACTTCAAAGGTGCGGTATACATAATCATAGTGTATTTTTTTCGCTTGGTTTTTGGTATGAATCGATGCGTCAGATTGTCACCGAGTAAAAAATTGTATTACAAAAGAAATTAATTTTTAGCGGTTGTCGAGATATTAGCAAAAATATTGCGTGACTATTCTATCAATTTTTTACGCCAAAAAACAGTAAATATGTACGCTCGATGAGCGATTAAAAAACAAACGACGGGTACTCGTGATAAAATTGAACTGAACTCAAAATACATCAAATCGTTTATTTAGAATAAAGCATTAAAAATACAATTTAATAATTTAAAAAAAAAACGCAGAAATTAGTAGTATAATTAAAATTTTGCATATTTTTATATCAAAATTTGCATATTATATAATATCTTAAATACATCTGTATTTTTACAAGAAAGCATAAGTTTGCAGAATCCAACGCAAGCGAAACAAAACACACCGTGGCTGGTTTCTCACAAAAATTATCTGGAATAACCAAGCGATATTCATACTGATATCTCGACAACCGCTAAAAAATTAATTTTTTTGTAATACGATTTTTTACTCAGTGAAACTTGACGCATCAATTGAAACCAAAAACCAAGCGAAAAAAATACGCAATGATTTAGTATACCGCACCGCACCTTTAATTAAAGTATATAACTACTGTCTCTAAATCAAATTAAACTCTTATTAAATCCCCTAAAACCGAGGTTAAACCATACATGGGCACAGGGGGGTGGGGGGAGTTAACCCCCCCAAATTCTGAGAAGTGGGGTTTAATCCCCCTCCCACTAACAATAAAAAAATATACGACTACAGCTATTATAATAAGAGGGTTATTTTCCGTCAACGCCACCACTATTCAATAATCAGGGAAACTTCGACCATTGGAAACGTCAACCATTATAATGGTCGAAGTTTCCCTGATTATTGATTTGTGGCGCGTTAACGGAAAATAACCCGCTTATAATAACATCTGTAGCCATACATGGGCACGGGGGAGGGTTGGGGGGTTAACCCCCCAAATTCTGAGAAGGGGGGTTTAACCCTCTCCCCCACTCAGAAGTGAGGGCGGGAGAAAAAGTTAACCCCCCAATTTTGGAAAAATGAAGAGAAAAATGTCTTTAAAATGACTTCTAACTGCCTCCAAACTTAAGTTTTGAGGTCAAAATGAATGTTTTAAGCAATAAAAAGCTCAAAAATGCAATAAAAAGGAAAGGGCTTTTTGACCTAAAATTAGCGTTTTTTACCTATTTTTCCTTCAAAATCGAAAAACGATGTGGGTAAAATGCACTGCAGAAAAAAAACGATATGGGTATTTTGCGTTTCTCGGATTTTAACCACCCCCCCCCCTAATTTGGGGTTTAACCCCCCCACTCCGGACCAACTTGCCCATGTATGGGTTAAACCCTCACAATCACTATGAACTAACTTGCCCAAATATGCAGACACGTGCACGGTCTGAAAATACCCCCGTTTTATTGCCATCCGTTCCAAAAAGGTTGCCCCCGTGCCCCTTTCCTTTCGGAATCCCCTCCCCAATAAAACCCCTGGGGGGACAGTGCATAGGTCTGCATATCGTCGTTACCACGGCAAAATGAGCCACTATCTTTATAAAATACACGTGACTGTGACTCATTCTGTAGTTAATAGGGCCCTGTTTCAAATTTATGAGTTATGAGTTATGAATTTAATGAGTAACAGTCACGAATATTTTATACGAACTGTGGCTCATTTTGCCGTAAAAACGACGATATGTATGGTCCAGTCTTCCCCCTCTTAGTTTTTAGAAAGAGGGGTTGACCCGGGGAAAGGGGGGCATACATAGGCACGGGGGTTTAAACCCTCTTCACTCAGAAGTGGGGGGAGAAAAGATTAACCCTCCCCCCAATTTTGGAAAAATGAAAAAATAACATGTCTTTAAATGATTATTAACTGCCTCCTAACTTAAGTTTTGAAGTCAAAATGAACGTTTGGAGAAATAAAAAGCTCAAAAATGCAATAAAAAGAAGCTTTTTGACATTAAAAAACGACATGGGTACAATCCACTCCAGAAAAAAGTGATATGGGTAAAATTCGTTTCTCGGGTTTTAACCCCCCGTTTTTCTCAGGTTTTGCTAATCCGGGGTTTAACTCCCCCCCCCCACTACGGACCAACTTGCCCATGTATGAGGAAGAGGGAGGAGAGTGGAGGGGGGTCAAATTTGAAATTCAGTAGGTCTGGTGCAAATATAAAAACATTTTAAAACCATTAATTATTTTTTTATAAACAAAACGTGCTATCGAGGAATAAAAAAGGTTTAAAAATACGAAATTTGTTAAAAATAAATAAACATCATGTTTTATTTAATGTTTGCATTAAAATTTAATTGTTTATTTAAATGCTTTAACTTTTGTCTGCAATTTTTTAGGATTTAAATTTCAAATAAAATTTTTCATAGCTTTTTTAGTTTCTTCTAAATTTTACTGTTATTAGTAAAAAATTAAAACTTAAATAAAATGTCATTAACTGTTAATGACTTATCAAATTAAGAAAATGCTAAAATATAGACTTTCTCCGGAAAAGTCTAGGCTTTATGTGTACACTCAGATCCAAACCCTAAGGTGCCGTGCCAGTGGCGTTAATTTGGTAATTCAAAAATCTGGACCCCTCCCTTGTCACGCCAAGGGTATAATATAGCTATAGAAACATTATTTGAAATTTTTTTGTAGAAATCTTCTAAAAATAAAGGTGAATTTTTTCCACCCCCTTTTTTAGTCGGTGAAAACTAGCTGACCAGGAAAAATGGCACATTTTTCTGATGGGAGGTTTTTTAGCTAAAATCTAGCTGACCAGGACTAAAATGACTATGGTTGAATTATATCTGGCTGACGCTGAAAATTAGAATGCAGACATGAGGGGACCAATTAAAATTGTGCGGTAATGACGTTTTTTTTTAAAAAACAAATAAGAACGCAGAATTTTTTTTTAATTCCACCTTTTTACAAAATATACTAGAATTAACCATCTTTAGCTCTTTAAAAATTTGCATTTGGGTTTTAAATTAAGTAAATTGATAAATAATTATTAAAATACGGGTTTTAATCTTTATTATTAAACCGATTTCGTTGAAAATTTTGAATGGTTTTGTTGTTAAATGGTCGATTCAATACTGCAATTTTCGCGGTCAGCTAGCTTTTATTTGCCTATAATGTTATTTTCCTCTTAGGGCAGCTCCTGCCAAATACGCTAATTTGGAATTAGTCAAAATACCAAATTTCTTCCACCTCACACCGGCCGCTATTCAACGCCATTGTGAAGCAATCAAAAGTATGCGATTTACTAAATTCATTTGCCCCCCTCCCTCGGGGTTTTATTGGGTGGGGGGGCAAGGATACTTCCTGCACGAGGGGCAACTTTTTTGAAACGGGGGGCAATAAAACGTGGGGTCCCTTTTCAGTCCTTTTTCATAAATCTGGAGAGAAAGAAAAAAAAGTAAAAAAAGGGAAATTTAAGTAAAAATAGGTCTAAAATGGCTTAAAAAGCATTAAAATAGGCTAAAAACTGCAAAAAATTGCGATGATGGCGTCATAATAGGTCAAAAATGGCGTCATAATTTTTGGGTACTTTTCATATTGGGGGGGCAAATCCAATAAAGCGGGGGAATTTCCAGACCGTGCACAGGTCTGCTTTAGTAATTATGATTTTATGCTTAAAAATTACAAGTGTGTGCACGGTATAGAAATGCCTTCTCCCTCTTTATTATTAGTCCTCGCTTCCCCCGCGTAAAAACAAAAAAAATACCGAAACTATGCGCCATTTTTGACCGATTTTAACCAAATTGAAGTCAATTTAAACCCAGTTATACTTAATTTTCGCATTTTTTGTCTTTCTCCCCTTTTTCGAGTCTTTTTGGCACATCACCGGTTGAAAAAAATTCTTCCTTGCCCTTTCAATTTCGAAATGCACCACCGTCCATAGGTGGGCAGGGGGAGGATTATAGCCGACACCCTCCTCCCCTAAAATTTGGAGGTACCCCGGACACCCCCCCCCCTAAAATTTGGGGGGGGTTCCAGTACTAAAAACGCAAAAAATGGGGTATTCGAGGTATACCCCCAAAAAATTTTGTGACATTCCCCCCCTCCAAATTTCGGGGGTCGGGTAAACGCCCCAAAAATCGGGAGGCTACCCATCTATGCCACCATCTTCCCCCGTTAAACAGGTCTACAATTCAATCACATGTCGATGTGTGCATAAATGCAGTCTACAGGTTTGTAATCATACAGGGACACGGTGGGAAATTCGAGGATTAAGTGTTAAGATTGGTTAAATTCGGAAAAGTTGTTTAGCCATCTTCTACCCTTTTACTCAGAAGTGGGGGAGAAACAAAGGGTTAACTCTTCTTTTTTTGAAAAAGGCTTCGAAATGACACTGCCTAAAAACTTTTAAGGTCAAATTAAAAATGTTTGTTGTAGCAATGAAAAGTTAAAACTTGCAATAAAAAGTCTTTTTGACCTAAAATTAGCCTTTTTAATTATTTTTTCTTTAAAATACAGAAAAAATTTGGCTGAAATACAACCGAAAAAAAACCAATATGAATAAAATGCGTTCGTCGGTTATTAACCGCAACTCACAACCTGCTATATTAGGTGGCCGGGATCAGGCAGGCGCAGCCTCCTGGATTTTTTTTTGGAAAAGAGGTATTCCCCCCAAATTTATAAAAATATAAAATGTTGGCGCTTTTAGTATATTCCCAATGCCCACCCACTTATGCCGCCAGCCCTTTTTTCATAAAATTGTAATATTGTAAAGATTATTCGGATAAAAACTTTATTAATCAAAAAAAAAAACCTGCTGATTTTCTAAAAGGAAAGTTTAGACGTGCTACCTCAACCCTCTTCTTCGCTTTTGGTAAAATCCTTGCATTTTGTTTGTATCGTATCCTTGTAATTCCAATTATCGGTGGTGCGGGGGTTCCACACTGCGATTCAGCCCACGGCACCCCGCCAACTATATGTTTTGAAAATATACCACATTCTTTAATGGCTTTTTACCCAATAATCTATAAATTATCTAAATCGACGACTTGTAAATTGATGAAAAGTGGAGATTTGTGCCGTTTAGTCAAATAGTTTTGGATATCTCATTGTTTTATTTTAATCTTTCCAATTAAGCGTTTAGAATTTTGCACGCCGTGGCCGCAGGAACTATCGGACGAGGAAAGTGTGGACCGGGAGTTCCCGCTTCAGTTCACTCACTCCGACTACTGCCATTCCGGACCCTCCCTCTACGATCCCCGCTCCCGCATCGTCACTATGCAGGTAAGGAGCGCAAATACAGAAAAAGGTAAAAGTCATATAGGGTCATGCATTTAGTTTCGGCACTTTTTCAAGTTTTGATTACATATCTTATCATAACTTGATCCCAAATTTGAATTGAGAAGTGATTGATAGCTCGTTAGAAACTAGATGAATGGGCGAAAAAAGGACAGTCATAACATCATCTACCAATTTTTTAGTTGGCTGTAGTAACTTCTTGAAGGAAAAGGGCAAAAGGGGAATTTAGTTTCGGAATTTTCGAAAATGCATTTAATTTCGGCACTTTAATTTAGTTTTCAGTTTTTCACTCAGATAAAAACAAATTAGAGTAAAAATAACTAATATGGCAGTAAATGTAGCAGTCAACTTTCAAATAAGCCATTAAACATTAATATTGACCTAAAAACAAGAAAGTTATAGCCTGAATAAAAAAGTGCCGAAATTAAATGCACCAAACGAATTTTCCAAAATGGCCATTTTCGATATCGTCCCATATAAAACGAAATTTACGTAGATGTTATTTTGTTATGCATATCAGTGTGTTCAGAATAAGAAAATACATAACTTTGTAATATAAAACTTTTTGATCAAACAAAAATGAAAAAAAGTTATGGCCAAAAAACGGTTTTAAAAACGTCCAAAAAGTGCCGAAATTACATGCATTACCCTACATAGATGTTTTTGGTCGGGTCCGCCAGGGGGGTCCACTTCCGGGTGGAAGGCCAAAATTTTTTAGGGGTCCGGAGTCCGGACCCCCCTGGCTTTTTAGGGGGTGTCGACCCCGGGTGCGAGATTTCAAATTTATGAGGGTTCAGGGTGGTCCAATTTTTTAACAAAAAATTTTAAACTCAATACTTTAAGTGTTTTTAGGTTTAATATTGAGTTTTATGTACTAAAACCGCCTATTTAGGCCTAAAAAATGTATTTAAACACTGTTTTTAAACACTGTTTTTAACTAAAAAACCGTGTGGTAAATAAAAAAATATACTTCCAAATTCGTCGGGAGGAAGGGGGAAGGGGGTCAGCCTCGCTAGGAGGGGTCAGGCCGGACCGCTCTCGAGCTTTGGGGGGGGGCCCTGGGTTTTTTCTAGGGGGGTCCAAAATTTTGGCTCAAGGGGGGGGGTGCACCCCTCTGCCCTCCCCTCCCAGAAAAAACATCTATGAAAGCATAAATATCCTAGTAAAATTGCTTGTTAATATTGTTATAATGTAGTATTTGGTTGCGCGGTTAATTAGTGCTAAATAACATCGGTCTTGCGTATCGTGCTTTATGCGAAATAAATATACTAAACCTTTGGCCCCACACTACAAAAGTTTCCCGGGTTTAAGAAGTTATACTGGGGAAAATTTTCAGCCGACTGATGAAAGGAGAATTCCTGTGACTAATCAAACAATATTAGTTTAAGATAAGTTTAAGGTAATGCAACCATACATGAGCATTGGAGGAGGTAGGGTGGGGTCCTCCCGACCCCCGCACCCCCCCCCCCAGCCTCGAAATTTCGGACCCCCCCCTAGAAAAAAATCTATGGGAGGGCCCTAACCCAAAAATTTTTACATTTTGACCCCCACAACCTCTATAATTCTAAATCGACCCCCTCTCCTCCCTTGCGAGCCAAATTTTGGGTATGAATTTAGGACAAAATTCACTGTCACAAACACGATTTTGTAGTAAAAAACAGTACTTTTGTACTCTTTTTATACATAAAAATAGCCTATTTTAGTATATAATATTCAATATTAGTGCTAAAAAGCTTAAATAAGTAATTTAATGACTTTGTTTGGAAACCGGATCCCTTCGGACCCCCCTCTGGATTTCAAATTGGTCTACCCCAGGTCGACCCCGCTAAAATTCTAGGGGGGTACGGACCCCCCCCCCTGGCCTGGACCTCCTCCTAGCTTTCAAAGGGTAATTTACTTGGGGTAGCCATCCCCCCTAGCTTGCCGGTCCATGCTCATGCAACAACAGATAAAATTCAATATTAGGCCAAAAACCATCCCCAAGATAAGTTTTAGGTAATGCAATAACAACAAATAAAATTCAATATTAGACCTAAAAAGACTTAAATTACTAATTTAAAAGAACTTGGCTAAAAATATGCCCCCTCTCCCGCCAAACTCCCCCCCCCCAAATTTGAACACTGCGGTTCAACTCCCAACCCCTAGCGGACCCGACCGAAATGTCTTTTGGTGGCATGCATTCTATGTCTCCTAGGTGGAAAAATTTGCCCGGTTTCAGACGTTAAAATTTTTAAAAAAATTTGCTCCTCGCTAATCGTCTAACTATATTATAAAATACCTTTGGTTGGTACCAACATTGATTGACCACAAAAAATGCAACAAAATTTGCAACTTCGATTCTTTTAATTGTCAAGTTACCCCAGTAAAAAAACTAGTTTTTACCTGCCTTCTACCTGCCTCCAACCTGCCTTCATTTTCACGTTTATCTGCATCTATACTGCCTCTTACTTTTTTTTGTTGTTGTTGCCTTTTACCTGCCTTAACAGCAGTTTTGACCGTACATGGGCACGGAGGGTGGGTTGGGGGGAGGGGTCATAGGTGTTTTTTGAGGGGGACAGAGGGGTCCATCGTCCATCCCCCTAGAGCCAAAATTTTAAATCCCCCCCAGAAAAAATCCAACCCCCCAAAGCTCGAGAGCGGTGCGGCCTGACCCCCCCCCCCTTAGCGAGGCTGACACCCCCCTCCCGACCAATATTTGGAAGTATATTTTTTATTTACTGTCAAAAACACGGTTTTTTAGTTAAAACCAGTGTTTAAATACACTTTTTAGGCGTAAATAGGCTGTTTTAATACATAAAATTCAATGTTAGACCTAAAAACACTTAAATTATTGAGTTAAAAAAATTTTGCTAAAAAATTGGATCCCCCTGACCCCCCTAAATTTGAAATCTCGCACCCGGAGTCGACCCCCCTAAAAAGCTAGGGGGGTCTGGACTCCCCTGGACCCCCCCCCCCCAAAAAAACTTTGGCCTTCCACCCGGGGGTGGACCCCCCCCCAGCGGACCCGACCAAAAACACCTATGGGAGGGGTTAACCATACATGGGCACGGAGGGGGTTAACTTCCCCCAAATTCTGAGAAGGGGGTTTAACCCCCCCCCCCCACTCAGAAATGAGGGCGGGAGAAAAAGTTAACCCCCCAATTTTGGAAAAATGAAGAAAAAAATGACTTCTAACTGCCTCCAAACTTAAGTTTTGAGGTCAAAACGAATGTTTTAAACAGTAAAAAGCTCAAAAATGCACTAAAAAGGCCTTTTCGACCTAAAATTAGCGTTTTTTACCTATTTTTTCTTTGAAATCGAAAAACGGTATGGGTAAAATGCACTCCAGAAAAAAAAACGATATGGGTATTTTGCGTTTCTCGGATTTTAACCCCTCCCCCCGAATTTGGGGTTTAACCCCCCGCCACTCCGGACCAACTTGCCCATGTATGGTTTTGACTGCTTCCGCTCTGCCCCAAGGCATTTTTTGCTGATCTTCGGAAGCAAGTTGAAGTGCCGTCCGTCCGTACTGGGTTCATAGATGAACACGGTCAAAAAGCTAGGGGGTGTTTACCCCGGGTAAATGACATTTCAAAATCTGGGGGGTCGAACCCCCCTAGCTTTCTAGGGGGGGCCGACCCGGGGTGGAAAATTTTGAAATTTAGGGGGGTCAGGTGGGACTACATTTTATTGAATAAAAAGCGATATTTAGGTATAAAAAGGGTGTAAAAACATGAATTTATGTTAAAAATTTACGTTTTTGAAACAAAATTTAGTATAAAAAAAGTACTTAAAATTTTCTCAAGAAGGGAGGGGGGGTCAGAATTCAAAATTCAGAGGGGGGCCTGGATTTTTTTCTAGGGGGAAGCAAAATTTCAAGGCTATGGGGTGGAACCCACCCTACCCTCCCTTGTTCACCACCTCCCCTTTTTTGTTCATCTATGGCTGGGTTTCGTAATATTGTACATTATTTTCGTTTTTGATCCTGCCTATACTTATTAACAGGATAGTAACTGAAATAGGTATAATAAAACAAGTCAACTGCAAAATATTATATTTGGTTGATTTGATTTTCCTCCTTAAAATTTTCAACCGTTTATAGCAACGGCGATGTTAATTTTATCCTTATAGGTAGGCACCCCAGAAACCTTGGGAGACTGCTTACCTGAGTTAGCTTCGAGCGTAGTGCATTGGTGTAACCAACCAGTTGTCGGAAGCTAGAGCTCTCTAGACCCCCATATATAACAAAACTTTAATTTGCGATTAAAGCTGTACTGTTAGAAACTAAGAAAAATTAAGTCGTTTAGTTCACTTATGCCTTTCCTCAAAACTGCTTTACATTTGAATTATAGTGTTTAAAGTTTAGATTAAACTAGGAAGCTTAGAGCTGGATTATCACGCAAGGGACAAACTGCTCAGACTTGTTGGAGAACGCTACGACAAAAATACAGACACTTTGACAATATGTGCGGACAGGTTTGTTGTTTGTGTGCTTGGTTTTATAAATATAATTTTTATGTGCCGGGTTTCGCGGTAATATTTTATATTCGCCAACTTTTCGAGTAAATTTTTCTGTAAAATACGGAGATATTAGGATTTCTATACAAACAACAAACCTCTGTCCTAATGGCAAACCCATTAGGAAAAAGTGAAAATCACTTCATTTCAAGGTAACAAAATTTAGGTAACTTTTTTAAAACAAAATTTGCTGACGGCTGAATTATCCTGATGAAAAAAAGCTCAAAACACATTAACTTTAATTAACTGGAGAAAAAAACGAAATTTGTTGCAAGACAAGAAAACGTAGAAGTGGTGGCTATAGTAAGTGTGTAATTTTGTTAATCAAAAATAGGTCCTAGCAATCGCCAAATTATTCAGTTAGATCAGCTACCCAAAAACCATTCATAAGAATTGTCTTTCTGTTCGCGAAAAGTAATTGCAGGTAAGATGTTAATTTAGATTGCTTTAAGTTTGTAACCAAAAATATTGTGTTGTAGGTGTCCGTCCAGAGTTCAAAACAAGAACTATTTGGAGTATCTTCTTACGGCCTTGTATTCTCAGTCTTGGGTAAGTTGTTTTTAATGCGGTCATTAAGAACGAACCATCCAACATGCATTATTGTGTTTTTAGTTCCATGCTTTAATAATAGTTTAAAAAGTTACATAGACCAAGAATATATAACACTAGAGAATGTCCGACTGTACACTAAATTTTTGACCAAAATTTTGCGAGAAAAGTCGCACTTTTGAATTCGTGTGCGACTTTTCTCGCAAAAATCCGCCATTTTCTGCTAGTTTTTCCGCGCTGCGATTTTTAACACAGTGTTAGTTTTCTCGCAGTGGGGACTGCGACTTTTTTCGCATTTTCGCACTCTATGCTGCTTTATTCGCACTGCGATTATTTTCGCACTGCGAGCCTGGCCGCGCAACAAAAAAAATACAGACGCTGGTAGTCATTTTCAATGGAGTAAAACACTTCGAAACTTGTTTTATTTAATTTTAAAACGTTGGAAAGTTACTTTATTTTATTAAAACTAAAAGGTGTTAACATATTAAGGTAAAAAAAATGACTTTTACTCATTTAAACACAAAATTTTCGCTCCGCTTTGTGTTTATTTTTTTCGTTGTGCAGCCCGACTCGCAGTGCGAAAATAATCGCAGTGCGAATAAAGCAGCATAGAGTGCGAAAGAAGTCGCAGTCCCCACTGCGAGAAAACTAACACTGTGTTAAAAATCGCAGCGCGGGAAAACTTGCAGAAAATGGCGGATTTTTGCGAGAAAAGTCGCACACAAATTTGAAAGCGCGACTTTTCTCGCAAAATTTTGGTCAAAAATTTAGTGTACAGTCGGACATTCTCTTGTGTTATATATTCTTGCATAGACTAATTCAATAAATTATTTGGCCTTTTCTAAAAAATATCTTGCAAACCTTGTTGATTTCATCAGTAATGAATTTAAAGTTTTTTTTAGTTTTAATTTTATTATAAGAATTTTAAAGCTAAATACTTAAAAACGATTTTCGTAATTTTTTAAGTGATTTCTAAAACAAATAATTTTAAATAATTTTAAAAAACATCGATTTAGACTTCGATTTAGTTTTTAAGTAAAACATTTTTTAAATTCTGGTATTCATTGACAAAAAAGTATTTTATAGAAAACCGAACCTTGGGAAAGCGAAAAAACAGAAGCAGATATGGAAAAATACTTTTGGTCTGGTAGTAAAGCGGAAAATGCTGTTTGGGACATTTTAACGAGAAGCAACAAAGCATATCTCGAATCTCAGCAGGTATAGTATGTTTAGGACTTAAAGCAAGCGTCATTTTTAAGGTGTATAAAATATTTTTATTCAATTTAAACCACAGAAGTATTTTAGCAACGACTTTTGAAACTTGCATTTACTTTTTTTAAACTTCACTTCAATTCCACCCGCACAGAAATGGTGAATTTGATAAATGAGAACAGAGATGCTAAATTAAATTCCCCAACGTGGCTGCTAGGGCACAGTCGTGGTTGATTATATTCACGGCACGGAACATGATTCCTTTTGGATTATCATTAATAATTTTCATTATTAAGTATTAACAGAATTTACGAAAAAGTAGACCTCAGAGGCCGGTCTACTGAGCGCGTGTGAATTAAGTGTCTTTTTTTCTCGTTGTTATAAAATTTCTTTCTTTATAATGATCTAATTTTTATGTTTTTTTTTCCTCATGAAATCTTGTTGTTTTCCTTGTTTGTATGACATAAATTATTATTTTAATAATTTTATTCCTATTTGGTTTAAACACAAGCTAATAATGCCCTAAGCCCTTGCTAAGATTAAAAAAATTTTTAACTAGAAATTATGGCTTTATTAGCTTGTTTTTAAAACAAACCAAGACATAAAAATATCAACTTATCTTATTTAAATAAAGGATTCTCGAAGAATTTTCGACAAAGTTAAATCTTTTGGGTAATTTTTAAACAAGCATGACATCTATTTCAGACGCGCTAAACCAGCCTCAACAGACCTCTGCCTCTTTTAGGAAATCCGCATTCGAGCATTAACTATTTTGATATCCAAAGTCCAAAGCCATATTTATATTAATGATACAAAAATGGATTAACAGTTTTCATATCAAAGCATGGACGACCGCCACTAAAAACAAAACAAAAATTAGGAACATCTTTAGTTATTTATATCATAGATTATGATCTTCTTATTTATTTTGGCTAAAAAGAACCCATACCATCCGGTATGCCGCAGTTTAAATTTAAAACTTGAAACGTTTATTTTGTTTTAAACTTTAATTGATTACCATATTTTCGTTTAGAGCGATTCCGGCGACATTCTCAACCAGTCTAAGGAAGAGTTTCAGAAATTTTTACCCCTGTCAAATACCGTCACAAAAGAAACAATGAGCGAAATTGAAGAAGTAAAAAACCTTATAAATAAGTGGAATACGGTCAGAAACGAAGGTGAAACAAAGGAATCAGTACGAAGCTACGCTGCCGCTGTTAAACAGCTTCTCGGGCTAGAAGATTTAGGTGATTATAGGCAAAAAAAATCTAGCTGACCGCGAGATTTGCAGTATTGAATCGACTATTTAACAACAAAAACATTCAAAATTTTTCACTAAAGCGGATTAATAACAAACATTAAAAACTGTATTTTAATAATTTTTTATTAAATTACCTAATTTGTAACTAAAATGCAAATTTTTTAAGGGCTAAAGTTGTAAATTTTTGTATTTTTTGTGAAAAGGTGGAATTAAAAAAAAATTCTGCGTTCTTATTGGTTTTTTAAAAAAAAAACGTCATTACCGCACAAATTTAATTGATCCCCCCATGTCTGCATTCTAATTTTCAGCGTCAGCCAGATATAATTCAACCATAGTATTAAAAAAAAAAATGAAGACTAATACAGAACTGTGCACGGTCTGCAATAACCCCCCCCCCGCTTTATTTGGAGGATTTGCCCCCCCCCCCCCCCCCGTTTTATTGCCCCCCCCCCACCCCGCCCACAAAATGAAAAAGTATCCAAAAATTAGGAGGCCATTTTTGACCTATTATGACGCCATTTGCGCCAATTTTTCGCAGTTTTTAGCGTATTTCAATGCTTTTTAAGCCTTTTTAGATCTATTTTTACCTTATTTTTGTTTTTTTTTTGTCTTTTTTTTTCCTTTTTTTTTCTCTTTTTCTCTTCTCCCCCTGCTTGCCCCCACGTTTTATTTCCCCCCCGTTTCAAAAAACTTACCCCCCGTGCCCCCCGTTTTGGAATTGCCCCCCAATAAAACCCCGGAGGGCAGTGCACAGATCTGCTAATATTTAATGAGCATCCTCAACCAAGAACATAGTAAAGTCATTGTTTTGTTGTAAGTTTAAAAAAAATCCTTACTGTAATTGTAAATTTAATTTCATACTTGGAAAAAATAAAATATTTTTATTAAACTTGTAATGAATTATTCAGAAGAATATAAATTTTCCGTATTGAAGCATCGTAAACAAAATAAAAAAATTATAATGCGACTAAAAAAAATTAAAAAATTATACTGTGAAAAAAGTGCAAGCTTCCTCTATCAAAGTGGTGCCAATGTTTGCCATTGTAACGGGATATATTCAGAATAGTGAATTTAAATGACTGGCAGTCTTTTTATAATCACACACGTTCAAGTTTAATTCACGCGAATTTAGAAGGGACAGTATACCGTTACAATAGCATAAAATTATAGTAACCAATCAAATTGAAGCAATTTAACGAAATGTTTGTTAAAATCAGTTTTAATATTTAACTTTAAAATTGGTTGATAAGTGGCGTCATGTTGATTTTTCGTGAGCCCCTCACATTTAGTTTATTTTAAGCTCGGTCATTTCCCTATACATTTTTACGAGGTCAATCAGAAATGATTCTTCAATAAGCAAAATTTTTTTTATTATTTAACTTAGTCTTTACTAAAAAGTTCTGGCAGCAAAATTAAGTTTTAAAACGTTATACCTCAAAAATGCGTGAAAGATCTTAAACGAATATATATGTGTGTGCTTTTTCCAGAGCTCCGAAGATCCGCCATATTTGTACTTATTTCGTGAATAAATAAAGGGTAATGCCATGGATCATTTTGTCAAAAAAAATTTGTGAACTAAATTTTTTTCAAAACTTATTAATAACAGTAAAAACTACTCATAAACTACTAATAAATAATAAAATAATTTAAAACATATTGTAGGTTTGAAAACACCGTTGAATAAGCTTAAAATCGCTCATTTAAGGGAGGGGGCGCCACATTTAAGTTCTGCCACATTTGAGTCCTCGCAAAAAGTCTCAAAAGCCACATTTAAATCCTGCTACGTTTGAGTCCATGCGTTCAGAATGTCATTCAGCGAACAATCCTGCCTCATTTGAGTCTAGGAGATGCGTCATAAAACGATTTGACAAAACAAAAACGTTTAAGAATGTTCTTCCAACTACACTTAAACAATTGTCACAACTCCCGCTGTGTTAATGTTTCAGAAATATGACGTCTTATAAATACGAGTTGTAATGTAACACTGTCGAGCGATGGTGTAACGTAGCACGTCAGTCAATGAAGTACTGAGGCTGGAGATTACAGGTTCAAGTCCTGTATCGCTCATTTTTCAGCCAAAAAAGCTAAAAACGGCAAATTGTTTCGCAATCTTTCTTTCAAAAACTCAATTTATTCGGCCTCATATTTCTGGACGTTACACAATCAAATAATCTTAAAACTAAAGGTAAACCCAACGTGGCTGCAGGAGTAGTTCGTTGGATTAAAAAATGCCCCCATTAAGTAACCATTCAAATCACGAGAATCTGACGTCAGTTTATCAGCCAAATAAATTCGATTTAATAGAGTATTTTGTTTGATAAAGTGACGTCAGATTCTTGTGATTTGAGTGGTTACTTAATGGGGGGCATTGTTTAATCCAACGAACAACTGTTGCAGTCACGTTGGGTTTACCTTTAGTCGCAGTCACACTATTTTTTTAAAAATTTTTGTAAGTTATTCTGTCTTGACTTATGAACGTTTTTTTAACGTTTTACTAGTCGTTTAGTTATTCATGGAAAGCAAAAAAAGATTTGTTACAAGAACTAAAAATGGCTATGGGACTTCTGCTGGTAAGAGTTTTATTGCAATTAAATTAAAATTAACATTTTTTAATAATCAAGATATCAATTTTAAAAATACTGATAACAAATTTTACTGTTTATTATAGGAAAGAACACAAGAAAGGAAAGATCAAGAAGAAAATGGACTTGTGATAACAAATTTCATTTAGGTCGAGTAACCACCACTCGTTCTTCAAGAAAATATCACATGGAGAGAAACACCTGACGCAACTTAATCATAATTGGTTACATCATACCTGACAACTTTTCTAATTTTTTTATTCTCTAGCATTCATTCTTCATTTCTTCCTGACGGCGAGCGGTTACGCCCTTAATTTCTGCCTGAAGGATTTTAACTTTAGGTGCTACGTTAGCACCTTGTTAAAACTCTTGATAACTTTATAATTCTTGCGTTTTTCCCAAAAAATCATTATGGAATTCTTTTTTTAATTAAATAGATTAATATTTAAGCAATTTTATGAATATTTACTTTAAACAATTATTAATAGACCTGAAACCCTATTTAAGAGTTTTGTTATAATTAGTGTTATAAAAAGTATTGATTTTGGATTATTTTGAGTAAAAGTAAAAGTAATTTGAAAAGTTTTAATTTAAGTAAAGTAAAAATAAAGGTAATTTGTGATTTTTTAATTTAACTAAAGTAAAAGTAAAAGTAATGGTCAAAATTTTATTTAAGTAAAGTAAAAGTAAGACCTATTTTTTTAAGTAAAAGTAAAAGTGTAATAAAAGTAATCTTGAAACGGAGCAAAACACCGGTTTCTGGAACTCCAGAGCTCCGTTCTAAAGTTTTTTTTCTAATTTTATGTATAAATTATCATTTTAATAAGTTTTTTGGTCAAAATAAATGGTTTTAGCGTGTTAGAGGCTTAAAAAATTATCTTCTGTCATTCACTTTACAACAAGGCCATAGGACATCTACTGATTAAATTGATTAAATTATACGTTAAATTAGAAAAAAAACTTTAGAACGGAGCTCTGGGGCTTCAGAAAACGGTGTTTTGCTCCGTTTCAAGATTACTTTTATTACACTTTTACTTTTACTTAAAAAAATAGGTCTTTTTTACTTTTACATTTACTTAAATAAAATTTTGACCATTACTTTTACTTTTACTTTAGTTAAATTAAAAAATCACAAATTCACCTTTATTTTTACTTCTACTTAAATTAAAACTTTTCAAATTACTTTTACTTTTACTCAAAATAATCCAAAATCAATACTTTTTATAACACTAATTATAACAAAACTCTTAAATAGGGTTTCAGGTCTATTAATAATTGTTTAAAGTAAATATTCATAAAATTGCTTAAATATTAATCTATTTAATTAAAAAAAGAATTCCATAATGATTTTTTGGGAAAAACGCAAGAATTATAAAGTTATCAAGAGTTTTAACAAGGTGCTAACGTAGCACCTAAAGTTAAAATCCTTTCAGGCAGAAATTAAGGTGTAACTGCTCGCCGTTGGAAAAGAAATGAAGAATGAATGCTAGAGAATAAAAAAATTAGAAAAGTTGTCAGGTATGATGAAACCAATTATGATTAAGTTGTGTTAGGTGTCTCTCCATGTGATATTTTCTTGAAGAACGAGTGGTGGTTACTCGACCTAAATGAAATTTGTTATCACAAGTCCATTTTCTTCTTGATCTTTCCTTTCTTGTGTTCTTTTTCCTATAATAAACAGTAAAATTTGTTATCAGTATTTTTAAAATCATATCTTGATTATTAAAAAATGTTAATTTTAGTTTAATTTGCAGAAAAATATTACCAGCAGAAGTCCCACAGACATTTTTAGTTCTTGTAACAAATCTTTTTTTGCTTTCCATGAATAACTAAACGACTAGAGTAAAACGTTAAAAAAACGTTCATAAGTCAAGACAGAATAACTTACAAAAATTTTTAAAAAAATAGTGTGACTGCGACTAAAGGTAAACCCAACGTGACTGCAATAATTGTCCGTTGGATTAAACAATGCCCCCATTAAGTAACCACTCAAATCACAAATCCTAACGTCACTTTATCAAACAAAATACTCTATTAAATCGAATTTATTTGGCTGATAAACTGACGTCAGATTCTCTGTGATTTGAAATGGTTACTTAATGGGGGCATTTTTAATCCAACTAACTACTCCTGCAGCCACGTTGGGTTTACCTTTAGTTTTAAGATTATTTGATTGTGTAACGTTTATAAATATGAGGCCGAATAAATTGAGTTTTCGAAAGAAAGAATGTGAAACAATTTGCCGTTTTTCGCTTTTTTGGCTGAAAAATTAGCGATACAGGACTTGAACCTGTAATCTTCAGCCTCAGTACTTCATTGACTTACGTGCTACGTTACACCATCGCTCGACAGTGTTACATTACAACTCGTATTTATAAGACGTCATATTTCTGAAACATTAACACAGCGGGAGTTGTGACAATTGTTTAAGTGTAGTTGGAAAGAACATCTCAAACGTTTTTGTTTTGTCAAATCGTTTTATGACGCATCTCCAGACTCAAATGAGGCAGGATTGTTCGCTGAATGACATTCTGAACGCATGGAATCTAAACGTAGCAGGATTTAACGTGGCTTTTGAAACTTTTGCTTAGGACTCAAATGTGGCAGAACTTAAATGTGGCGCCCCCTCCCTTAAATGAGCGATTTTAAGCTTATTCAACGGTGTTTTTTAACCTACAAGATGTTTTAAATTATTTTATTATTTATTAGTAGTTTATGAGTAGTTTTTACGTGTTATTATAACTTTCTGAAAAATTTAGTTCACAAATTTTTTTTGACAAAATGATCCATGGCATTACCCTTTATTTATTCACGAAATAAGTACACGGATCTTTGAGCTCTGGAAAAAGCACACACATATATATTCGTTTAAGATCTTTCACGCATTTTTGAGGTATAACGTTTTAAAACTTAATTTTGCTGCCAGAACTTTTTAGTAAAGACTAAGTTAAATAATAAAAAAAATTTTGCTCTATTGAAGAATCATTTCTGATTGACCTCGTAAAAATGTATAGGGAAAATGACCGAGCTTAAAATAAACTAAAGCGCGCAGGGGCTCACTAAAAATATCAACCATGACGCCACTTATCAACCAATTTTAAAGTTAAACATTAAAACTGATTTTAACAAACATTTCGTTAAATATCGCTTCAATTTGAATTTGGTTACTATAATTTTATGCTATTGTAACGGTATACTGTCCCTTCTAAATTCGCGTGAATTAAACTTGAACGTGTGTGATTATAAAAAGACTGCCAGTCATTTAAATTCACTATTCTGAATATATCCCGTTACAATGGCAAACATTGGCACCACTTTGATAGAGGGAACCTTGTACATTTTTCATAATATAATTTTTTAACATTTTTTTAGTCGCATTATAATTTTTTTATTTTGTTTACGATGCTTCAATACGGAAAATTTATATTCTTCTGAGAAATTCATTATAGTTTAATAAAAATATTTTATTTTTTCCAAGTATGAAATTAAATTTACAATTACAGTAAGGATTTTTTTTAAACTTACAAAGAAATGACTTAACTATGTTTTCTTGGTTGAGGATGCTCATTAAATATTACAGATCTGCGCACTGCCCTCCGGGGTTTTATTGGGCCGGGCAAATCCAAAGGGGGCTGCACGGGGGTAAGTTTTTTTGAAACGGGGAAAATAAAATGTGGGGCAAGCAGGAGAGAAAGAGAAAAAAATGAGAGAAAAAAAAAGGAAAAAAAAAAACAAAAAAAAAAACAAAAATAAGGTAAAAATACTCAAAAAGGCTTAAAAAGCATTGAAATACGCTGAAAACTGCGAAAAATTGGCGCAAATGGCGTCATAATAGGTCAAAAATGGCCTCCTAATTTTTGGATACTTTTTCATTTTTTGGGCGGGGTGGGGGGGGGGGCAATAAAACGGGGGGGGGGCCGTCCTCCAATAAAGCGGGGGGGGGAGGCATTTCCAGACCGTGCACAGTTCTGTATTAGTCTTCATTTTTTTTTTAATACTATGGTTGAATTATATCTGGCTAAACGCTGAAAATTAGAATGCAGACATGGGGGAATCAATTAAATTTGTGTGAATGACGTTTTTTTTTTCAAAACCAATAAGAACGCAGAATTTTTTTTTAATTTCACCTTTCACAAAAAATACAAAAATTTACAACTTTAGCCCTTAAAAATTTGCATTTTAGTTACAAATTAGGTAATTTAATAAAAATTATTAAAATACAGTTTTTAATGTTTGTTATTAATCCGCTTTAGTGAAAAATTTTGAATGTTTTTGTTGCTTTAAATAGTCGATTCAATACTGCAAATCTCGCGGTCAGCTAGATTTTTTTCTGCCTATAATCACCTAAATCTTCTAGCCCGAGAAGCTGTTTAGCAGTGCAGTGTAAAGCTTCGTACTGATTCCTTTGTTTCACCTTCGTTTCTGACCGTATTCCACTTATTTATAAGGCTTTTTACTTCTTCAATTTCGCTCATTGTTTCTTTTGTGACGGCATTCGCCAAGGGTAAAAATTTCTGAAACTCTTCCTTAGACTGGTTGAGAATGTCGCCGGAATTGCTCTAAACGAAAACATGGTAATCAATTAAAGTTTAAAACAAAATAAACGTTTCAAGTTTTAAATTTAAACTGCGGCATACCGGATGGTATGGGTTCTTTTTAGCCAAAATAAATAAGAAGATCATAATCTATGATATAAATAACTAAAGATGTTCCTAATTTTTGTTTTGTTTTTAGTGGCGGTCGTCCATGCTTTGATATGAAAACTGTTAATCCATTTTTGTATCATTAATATAAATATGGCTTTGGACTTTGGATATCAAAATAGTTAATGCTCGAATGCGGATTTCCTAAAAGAGGCAGAGGTCTGTTGAGGCTGGTTTAGCGCGTCTGAAATAGATGTCATGCTTGTTTAAAAATTACCCAAAAGATTTAACTTTGTCGAAAATTCTTCAATAAATCCTTTATTTAAATAAGATAAGTTGATATTTTTGACGCCTTGGTTTGCTTTAAAAACAAGCTAATAAAGCCATAATTTCTAGTTAAAAATTTTTTTAATCTTAGCAAGGGCTTAGGGCATTATTAGCTTGTGTTTAAACCAAATAAGGAATAAAATTATTAAAATAATAATTTATGTCATACAAACAAGGAAAACAACAAGATTTCATGAGGAAAAAAAAACATAAAAATTAGATCATTATAAAGAAAGAAATTTTATAAAAACAACGAGAAAAAAAGACACTTAATTCACACGCGCTCAGTAGACCGGCCTCTGAGGTCTACTTTTTGTAAATTCTGTTAATACGTAATAATGAAAATTATTAATGATAGATCCAAAAAGGAAAAATCATGCTCCGTGCCGTGACAAATCCTCAATGACGACTGTGCCCTAGCAGCCACGTTGGGGAATTTAATTTAGCATCTCTGTTCTCATTTATCAAATTCACCATTTCTGTGCGGGTGGAATTGAAGTGAAGTTTAAAAAAAGTAAATGCAAGTTTCAAAAGTCGTTGCTAAAATACTTCTGTGGTTTAAATTGAATAAAAATATTTTATACACCTTAAAAATGACGCTTGCTTTAAGTCCTAAACATACTATACCTGCTGAGATTCGAGATATGCTTTGTTGCTTCTTGTTAAAATGTCCCCAAACAGCATTTTCCGCTTGGCTTACCAGACCAAAAGTATTTTTCCATATCTGCTTCTGTTTCTTTGATTTACCGAAGTAATTTTTTTTAAAGTCTCTATAAAATACTTTTTTGTCAATGAATACCAGAATTTAAAAAATGTTTTACCTAAAAACTAAATCGAAGTCTAAATCGATGTTTTTTAAAAATTATTTAAAATTATTTGTTTTAGAAATCACTTAAAAAATTACTAAAATCGTTTTTAAGTATTTATCTTTAAAATTCTTATAATAAAATTAAAACTAAAAAAAACTTTAAATTCATTACTGATGAAATCAACAAGGTTTGCAAGATATTTTTTAGAAAAGGCCAAATAATTTATTGAATTAGTCAATGGGCAAGAATATATAACACAAGAATGTTTGACTGTAACACCAAATTTTTGACCAAAATTTTGCGATAAAAGTCGCGCTTTAAAATTTGTGTGCGACTTTTCTCGCAAAAATCCGCCATTTTCTGAAAGTTTTCCCGCGCTGCGATTTTTAACACAGTGTTACCCTCCCCGGAGTGGGGAAATCTCCTACTTCTTTCGCACTCTATGCCGCTTTTATCCGCACTGCGATCCTTTTCGCACTGGTGAGTTGGGCCCCACAACGAAAAAACAAAACACAAAGCAGAGTGAAAATTTTGTGTTTAAATGAGTAAAAGTCATTTTTTTTACCTTAATATGTTAACACCTTTTAGTTTTAATAAAATAAAGTAACTTTCCAACGTTTTAAAAATGAAATAAAACAAGTTTCTGAAGCGTTTTAATTTTATTGAAAATGACTACCAGCGTCTGTATTTTTTTTGTTGCGCGGCCAGACCGCTTGCAGTGCGAAAATAATCGCAGTGCGAATAGAAAGCAGCATAGAGTGCGAAAATGCGAAAGAAGTCGCAGTCCCCACTGCGAGAAAACTAACACTGTGTTAAAAATCGCAGCGCGGAAAAACTAGCTAAAAATGGCGGATTTTTGCAAGAAAAGTCGCACACGAATTCAAAAGTGCCTTTTTTCTCGCAAAATTTTGGTCGAAAATTTAGTGTACAGTCGGACATTCTCTTGTGTTATATATTCTTGGTCTATGTAAACTTTTTAAAACCATCATTAAAGCATGGAACTAAAAACACAGTAATGGATGTTGGATGGTTCGTTCTTAAGTGAACCGCATTAAAACAACTTACCCAAGACTGAGAAGACAAGGCCGTAAGAGATATTCCAAATAGTTCTTGTTTTGAACTCTGGACGGACACCTACAACACAATATTTTTGGTTAGAAACTTAAAGCAATCTAAATTAACATCTTACCTGTAATTACTTTTCGCGAACAGAAAGACAATTCTTATGAATGGTTTTTGGGTAGCTGATCTAACTGAATAATTTGGCGATTGCTAGGACCTATTTTTGATTAAGAAAGTTACACCAACTATAGCCACCACTTCTACGTTTTCTTGTCTTGCAACAAATTTCGTTTTTTCTCAAGTTAATTAAAGTTAATGTGTTTTGAGCTTTTTTTTCATCAGGATAATTCAGCCGTTACAAAATTTTGTTTTAAAAAAGTTACCTAAATTTTGTTACCTTGAAATGAAGTGATTTTCACTTTTTCCTAATGGGTTTGCCATTAGGACAGAGGTTTGTTGTTTGTATAGAAATCCTAAATACCTCCGTATTTTACAGAAAAATTTACTCAAAAAGTTGGCCAAATATCAAACACTTGGACCGCGAAACCCGGCACATAAAAATTATATTTATAAAAACCAAGCACACAAACAACAAACCTGTCCGCACATATTGTCAAAGTGTCTGTATTTTTGTCGTAGCGTTCTCCAACAAGTCTAAATAGTTTGTCCCTTGCGTGATAATCCAGCTCTAAGCTTCCTAGTTTAATCTAAACTTTAAACACTATAATTCAAATGTAAAGCAGTTTTGAGGAAAGCCAAAGCAATAACTGAACGAAGTACA